>JANHGL010002370.1:19335-59924 GCA_024611195.1 Ceyx melanurus | reverse complement strand
CTCCCGCCCCCGCCACCCCGTAGTCAGGTTCATGGCAGGGGCAGCTTAGAGCCTGAGCGATAGCGATCAGCAGCCCTGCCAGGCTGGGGACTGCCCCGGCTTACCGCTGATAATAGCGGCGAAAGTGAGAGTGACAGTCGGACGGAGAGTGACACGGGGCTGCTGTCAGCGCCGCCGCTTCCCGTGGGAGCGGGGGGGGGAGAGGGAGCCGGAGGCGGGCAGGGGCAGGCAACGCTGGGCTGGGCGGGGAGGGGGGAGGGGGGGCGGGGGGGGGGAGGGGGCGGGCACCGGGGGGCGGGGGGGGGGGGGGAGGGGAGAGGAGGGGAGGGAAGTGGGGACCGCACGGACACCCTCTGGCTTCCCTCTCTGAGGGGAGGGAAGCGGGGACCGCACGGACACCCTCTGGCTTCCCTCTCTGAGGGGATGGGCGGAGGGGATGCAGGGAAGTGCGACTGGTCTCCTCCCGCCCGCCGGCTGTCCCGGCTGGGAAGGCTGAGAAACCTCCTCCGCGATCAGTTGTGTTGTGTGCTGGAACGGTGGCCATGTACCTTCAGCCGGGGGCTTCTACTCTGAACTCTTCGTTAGAGAAAGGTGGTGAAACATAATCGCAGAGATAAGGGGACCCTTGGAAACGATACCTTCTGAAAGTGTCTTCTCCCGGGAGCTTTTTCCTGCGTCTTAAAGGTCTTTTCCAACCTAAATGATTCCATGATGCTATGTTTCTATCTACCTGCGTAGGTCTTGAAGCAACACGGGTTAAAACAAAACAAAATTCCAACCCCTAATATCTATGAAAACAAAAACAATGCAAAAGTACCCATCCCAAAACAAAAGACATCAGACAAAACCCCACCCTCTAATGTGGACCTCGAAGTTTCATTAGTTGTTTTATTGGGAGAAAATGAAGTATTTTTGCAAACGTGTTGCTGGCTTGGCGAAAATGGTTGGGAATGGTTCTGCCAGTCACCAGAATGTCTGACAGAACTTCAGAAACCCTCAGGCCCTGCTGCTGGAGGAGCTCCCCTGAACATTTCTTATTCCTTACCTCTCAGTCCATTAGGGTCTGGGCATTGCAGCAGCAAAGGCAAAAATCTGGGTGATTCTTCTGTTTTGGAAGAAGATTCTGGTGGAGGGGCTGGTGAAAGTGGAAGTCAAATAAAATCTAGCAGCATTATGCCCTCCAAGGTTTTTGTATTCACAGATGTGAAATACCAGCCAGGGAGCTATTAAAAAAGACGACCATTTCCACCCTGCCCAGGAGTATTTGAGGGTGGTAACTGATAAATAATGAGACATATTCATTTTATGCCTGTGCCAGAAGTTGCAGACTCTTGTTTCCTGGAGGTAGATGCCCAAGGATCCAGGAAGAGCAAAAGTTCAGAGGCATAATTGGAAAAGAACACGAGCAACAGAACCTCACCTTGTAGGTGACTCTCAAGCTCAGGAAAAGTGTCTCAAGAATTACAGCATGAAGAAGCATCTTGTAGTGGTAGTAAAATGCCCCATTTGAATCTCCTCTAACTATTTATTTTTAATCTTTCATTTATCATGTTCAGTGAGAAGCATTGACAGATGTTTCCATCCCCTGCCACATCATCAAGGAGTAAATACTCTGTTCCAGTGACTGGTATGCTGGCTAACAGAGCCTTTATTAAAGATCTCATTTCCTTTTTAAATTTCCTTTACAAAAACTTTTATGTCTTTTCATATTAATCAAAAACTTTGTCAGAAATCCCCTCTTCCTGCATGCTGTCCCACCTTACTTATTTTTTCTCCTTTCCTTTCTCACACTAATAGCAAAGATGTTCTCAGGACATGTCTGCTCTACTTGTAATTAAAAAGAAAGAAAATTTTGCCATGCATTCATAACTGTGTGAAGCCCTCAGTCCTTGGGCTGAAACTGCAACTATTCATGGTTTGTTTTTTTTTTTAAACCAAAGAGTTTCCTTGGGAAGCTTCAATGAAATCCTTCCAGAATTTTTGAATTATAGGATTGTGTAAAACACACTGTTTCTCTTGTGTTTAATAGGCAGTGAAAACAAACTGGTTTTGACTTGATTATTTTCCTTGTTCAGGATTGTTCCTTCTATTCTCACTATGTAAAAATGTTTTAAACATTATAAATATATATAACAATGGTTATAAACCATTAAATGTTTTATAAAAGACCATTGCTTTTATTTCAAGATCTTATGAAATTAGCATTGAAAAATGCCATTTAAAAAAAGAAGTGTTACTGTGTTTTCAAACCCTAGGACATTAGGCAGGTTAATGTTTAAAACATGTTAAGAGGTTGAGGTGAATCCTAAAGGTAAATCTATTAAGTTATTAGTAGAGTTTATTAGACTTAGACACTTTTTTTACATTCTTTACCTTTTTCTTTTCCTGTCCTGAGGCTTCTGGAAAGGCTGATTTCAGATAACTGTTGTGCACAAAGGGAAATTTTGACTACTTGATTAAACTACTCAAAGAAGAGAATAGTCTTCAACACTGAGGAAGCTGAAAGATTATCTGTTGATTAAGACTTCTAGATTTTTGTCATGTCATGAACCTTTGAGTTTTTAACTGAAAAATAATAGGAGACATCTGGCTACTGTACAAAATACTTGTAATGACATTAGGTATTTTTCTCTTTTCTTTGGGCAGCCTTATCTTACAGAACACTGCAAAACAAATAGCTTCAGGAAAGAGAGAAACATACTCCTTTCTCCCATATAGTTTATTTCAATAGGTGAGCATCAAAGTTAAATGTTATGCTAAGATAAACTAGTTTGATTTTGGTTTCTTTTTTTTTCTTTTTTTTTTTTTCTTCCCTGAAACAAGCAATATAAATTATATACATTTAAATGACATTTAAGTCTCTAGTTAAAATTACAAATAACATCATTGGAAAATATCTGCTTATTGGTATTGTGTCTTCTTTTTCTGACTGCATTTACATTTAATACTGAACATGTAGCTAGTTTGCCTTTTGAAGCCATGCCTACTGTTCCTCTTCTAACATTTCCAAAAAAACTTTACTTTCAAACTTCACACAAAGCAAATATTGGAAAGAAAGGTCAAGTGTGGTAGAAAATAATTAAGATACATCTGAAATAACCAACATTTGTGGCTTGGTCCTCAAGGTTTGTCACAAATTTATCCAGTTACAGGTACTTCAGGTTTCATGACGTAAAAGATTCAGGAGAGGTTTAGTGTCCTTTTCTATTTTGAAGAAAAGAGAATGCATACTTTAAAATGTATCCTCTGCTAGCTGGTGTCAGTCTCCACCACAAGGGACTAAATTAATTTTATAAGCCCTAGAATATGATGATGGATATTTGTAAGCACTTTTGATGTCTGACAGTGAGCCTGGCATAGTTGGAGGTAGAAATCTACTAACACTTTCTTCTGTGCATGACTTTTTGTAAGGGTTTATAGACATCATAGTCTCCAGTAAATTTACACTAAGTTACACATCCACTAAGTCTTGAGGCTAAGCTATAGCCCATGGGGAACAGAACAGACTTCTTATCATAGATCACATAAACTCCAATAGTACTAAAAAAAACATTCAAGGGCACCTGCATTGGTTTACACCACATTAATATTTCATAGATACATATTATCCTTAGAAACAGTCTTGGCTATCAATATCTCAGGTAGAAAATCTAAAATTTCCTCATTTTAGAATCGTGTAATTTAAAAGACAAAGAAAATAAAATACATTAGTGATTTATAAAAAAAGTTTTTGGAGATATTCAGATCCTGACTGTGGAAAATCCTGAGCAACCTGATCTGTGATCATTCTTCATTGGGTTGACAGTGGCACCAGATGATGTGCAGAAGTTCCATCCAACTTAAAAGTACTTTACAGTCTCTCCTGTGGAAGTCACAAGCCTTATGAGGAACAGGAAAGGTTTGTCATACAGTGAGTATGAGTGGAAAGGTGGTTGCCTGCTATGCAAACCTGAGAGACTTCACAAGTTGTCTGGTGACAGGAGTCTGTTTTACATAAGCAGACAATTTGCATGGAAGCAGCAGAGGACCTGCTGTGTCAACACAAGACCTGTCTTGCTCAGAGCACCTTTCATTATTTGTTTCCATGTATACTTGAGATATATTTTTTTAAATCTAGACAATTTTCTTTTCCTGCTCTATCAATATTTTTTTTAGAATTCAGTGTACTTCATGTTTCCCTTAAGAATAAATACAGTTTGCAAACCTAAGCTCAGCTAAGTTAAAAATAGATATGCTTATTTACAAACAAACTCAGATGAATTAAAGTTTTGGCTGAGAAAATATTGCATCTTTGATGTGGCTTAAACATATCTTCTGGTTTAAATCTGCAGTATTTAAAATTATTTAGAAACACCTTTTACACCTTGCAAATCAGCTTGCAATCTGAACCTGTCCAGAAGTTCACTGGGTTTTTGATAAAAACCATAATCAGAAAGCAAGCATGAAAGATACAGCTAGAAGAAGCAAAATATTCATCTCTAATGTTTCCAGCAATTCCTCATCCCAGAAATACCTAGCCTAGGAGAAATAAGAGCTAGGCTGAATTGACGTGTGAACTGGAAAGGCTAAATTGCTGTTATGTTGTGGGTGGGCCCTTCATACTTCTGAAGTTATAGTGTTTTCATTTAAAAACTCAATTGGGTTTCTAGGCATGTGTGGTATACATCAATTTAAAATTATTGGAGTTCTTCATATTGTTAAGAGTACTTCAGTTTGAAAGAGTGAGGCTTTCCTGCAAATGCCAAGTAAATTGCTCTGCAAGTCCAGAATCTTTGATCACATCTGAATTGAAATGCTTATGAAAGATGCTGTAGTGTTCTAATAATTTTACATCTCTCTCTGATTCGTATGCCTAGAACCCAAATCATTTCTAAATTGAAGAGCTCTCATTATTTTCAAGTTTTATGTGCAATATAAAATGATTTAAGATTATTCTGCAGCTTTTCATTTTGCAAAAAAAATAAGACCTTCTTTATTTTTTCTTTTTTAAGGACCAGCTCTTTCCTCCGCAAGCTGGAAGACATTATGAGCTAATTCAAACATTTCACATTTAAAATGGAAATTGAACCAAATTCTCTCCAAATAGCAGTCATGATGACTGGGAGAAAAAGAAGAAAAAAAAAAAAGAAGAAATCACTGCCTCAAAAGTCGAGAAAATACAAAGTAAGAGGCTGTCAGTGATCCTTGCTGGGAAAAGTGTGAAGAACAAGAAACATATTGTCACTGTTCAGAAGCGGTCAAGGTGAAGTGGGGAGACTGAATGAAAGTTACAACAATGTGACAAAAGAGAGACACAGATCCATTTAGTCTTGGAAGGAGGAGAGCAGGAGGCACAGAAGGCTAGTTCACGTGTTGCTTCTAAGCTGATTTTTGCTGTCATTTTATCATACAGTTTCAGAGGGAAATGATGTATGCCCTTTTGTATCTCCTGACTTTGTCTTTTAAGAATAACACTTAGTTTCTTTCTCACTAGTGACCTTGTTCTTTTTTAACACATGGCAGTAGTATATTGTTTAAAATTCACATAGCTTTCTAAAGAAAACTCTCATCACTGTTGCTTGTTATCAACAGAGCCTTCTCTTGCATTTCTTTTGAAACACATGCACTGGAGGGTCTTTGTTCCCAGTGCCTCCCTGTTTAAGAGTACACAGGGGAAAAAAAGAGGCATTTTGGGGCAAGAAGCACACCAGCCTGCTGGGGAACCCTATGGCTCCACCCTGCATTGCCACAAATTGCAAACAAATGTCACCCTGTGAACACATCTCACCTGGAAACCTGCAGCTGCTCATCTAACATGTATGGGGAGCAACAGTGGGTCCACATAGGCCTCAACAAAAACAAAAAGTGGGGGGGGGAGACAATGAATCTAAAAAAGTATTACCATCTAAATGGAGTAGAGTTATGCTGACAAAGAGATTGGGGAACCCACCTGCCATTGCACAGATACCAAAATAGGGCAGAAACTGGTGTGGAGGCAGGATGAAGGATTAGCAGACCAGAGCAAAGAGCCTTTAAGTGTTTCACAGGTGTGTAATTAAGGTGTTAACCTGGAAACATCTGGAACAATCCTGAGATTTCCAAAATAGATGCTGAAACAGAAAACAAGGTGTGCTCCATCATAACTTTAGTACTTTCAGTCTTTTGAGAGAAACAAAGTGTGTGTAACAGCTTCCACTGAAAAAGTAAGTGCATTTTTTCTTTTTTTTGCTTATTAAAAGTAGTCAGGCACCTCAGGAGATCCTCTGCTGAACACAGGTGCCATGGTTTTACACAACTTTCAGCTGCACCCATTAGCCATACAACATTTTTTTAATGTTTATATAATGAGGAGTTCATACTACTTCAGAAGGTAAATTCTTGCAGTGGGTTTACAGCAGGAAGGATGGAGGATGGACTCCATTCAGACAGCTCTGCTTTTGGAGATGCAGCTTCCAGCAGAAGGGTATTATTTAGGATAGGATATAATGCTCTCCAATATTTCCAGTGAATAATTGATCATCAATATATTTATAAACAATTTATATACAGTGCTGAAAAATGTAATTTGGAAATCTGTTAAAAAGAATGAGGTTTAAAATCTCCTCCTGGATTTTTTGTGGCAAGTACATGAACCTATGGGGAGAATGATCTGCTGCTTTGCTGCTGTATCAGCAAACTGAGTTTAGCTTTTTCCTTGTTTCTATCTATTTAAGATTCCCCATTTTGCATTTTCTTACAGTTTTCTTACTTTCTCCTTACTTCTCATACATCTAGGCTTTTTATCCCCCTTTCTTAGCTTTCCCCTGAACTCCTGTTTTGTTTTGTTTGTTTCTTTGTTTTCACTTTGCCATTTCCAGCCTTTCTGCTGTTTTTCTATTTCTTTGGAATCCTTTCCACCCTTCCTGCAGAAGCTCCCCAGTGAAAGTCCTGCATAAACCCTTGATACCCTTCTGGCAGAAACCTGGAGCTGTTACATAACTTCTGATAAGTTGCCAGGGTGTACCTGCTTCCAGTTCAAATGTAGGGAATTGCCTTTCAGCTTTCTGATTACTTGAACGTTTTGAGAGATTTTGGTTCACAATCTCTTTGTGTGATTGTCTACTGAGCAATGCTCAAACTACAGGGTACCTAAATAGTATTCATGTAATTTTCAAATTTGCATAATCAGTGGTCTCAGTCAGCAATTAGTATTTCCCTAATATCCAAACAAACATAATATACCAAATTATACAAAACTCAATCAGAAATTATATTTTCTTGTGTGTAGTGGTGTGTTGGAGGATATTAAATACCTAAGAGAATAAAGATTATTTTTGTTAATTTAAGGATTAGTAGTCCTAGCAAGTTGCAATGTAGATAGATTTAAAAAGAAAAAAAAAGTTTAAAATATTCAATATTTTTTTTAATTCTAAGGATATCACTTACTACTATACATCTTGGCACTACATAACACCAAAATTTAAGTAATATTTTGATCTGATTTTTCTAAGGTAAACTTTATTGATCTAATTCCAGTGTATCCTGAATTTTGAGATACAGTGTTCCAAAAGGTGAGTTACATTTCCCTGAGAAAGGAACACTTAATCTGCTTTTGCTGCTTTTAGTTCTTTCAGAAACATTTCTAGAGGTCTTCTTCTGGAACCTATAAACCTGGAATCTATAAAACATGTTAAAATAAAGGTCTTCCTCTATATTGTTCACAATGCACATGACTTTCCTTGCTGTGTTATGTACAGAATAATCCATCCACCACCCATACTGGAAGTGGTTATTAAATATGCTGCCTCAGTTTACTAGTAGCTTTAATACACTTCTGTAATGAGTGACTACTTGTAACATCAAAGCATGGGGAGACATTAGCAGTTTTCCCCTATAGCCTATGACCCAAAAGCTTTGCTTTTTATCTCTATATAAAAGGAAAATGTTATTTTCAAAGAAGCCTAGCTAGAGTGTGGATCTTTTCTCTGTTAAGAGAATAAGAGCCTGTGAAAGTAATCTACAATTTTTCATCTTTGTTCAGAGTATTGGTTCTTTTTGGACATTATACCTCTTAGAGAGTGGAAACTCTTCCTTTCAAGTAATAGTGACTGGGAAGTGCTTTCTAAATCCTGAGGTACTTCTGTTTTCTCTAACCCTGATATTATGAAGAAAGGTGACCAAATATTTCTACACAAAATAATGGGTAAGATGCAAAGACACTTAATTGTACACAGTTAGTAAGGGTACTAACATCTAGCAAATACAAACTATATTTCATCTTGCAGATGTTTCCACTTAATCTTTTAAAAATATCATATAGCAAGTGATCTTTCTCAAGTGTATTTGGACTTTTAGATCTATGGATTAGACCATTTTTGCTTCTGACTTTGTATGCATGAGAATTTTTATGTAATAATCTAGCTTAAAACAACCTGAAGCCTTCTGCCACAAATGAATATTTTAGCCTGAATTCAACTAATGTGCCAACTTGTGGTTACTTATGTTTTACTCCTGTTTGCTACAGGTGAAATGGGTGAATATCAGACAGCTCATTATAGAGACAAGCATGCTGCATTCCCAAAGTAAGATGACAGAACAAGTCATGGTAGGTATTGTAATTTCAGTGCTACAATACATCTTCAAGCTGTCTGAGGTAAAATGCTTACTAAGCACTGCATTGGGGCTGTCAGATTGCTTCATGGGGTGGTAATTAAATAGAGGCAGTTCTACCATTCTTTTTATGGAACTAAGCCAGAATTATCTGCATCCTAAAAATATTCTCCTGTAGATCAGTGGTTGTAGCAGGAGCACAGTTCTCTGCATATAAATTCTCTTTCATGGAAAACAACCTATTTCTCACTGTTCTGTCTCACCTCCATGGGCTGTGGGGAAAGAGAGGTGTTTTGTCACTGGACTAGCTTAAGTCTGATGGAAACTGGTCATCAAAGGTTGTATCTCATTTAAGACTGCAGACACTTGGTCTGGATTTCAATTGTGACTAATGGGGATGAAGGATTGATGGTCACTGTGGCCAAAGGTGACATTAAAGTTCCCTGTCTGATTTACAGTGTTCTTAGCCTTGATATAATTTAGAATAGCCAGGGGCCCACTTGACTGTGGTTGGCCATTGCCTCAAAAATACAGCTTAGTGCTAGTGAGGAGGCAACATGATAAATGAAGAGGAAGCTGCTTCTGGTTGTTTCTGGAGACTAGCTGCATTATTCAAACTCAAGGGACCTGCCATGCTGGGTCAGACCAAGGATCCCAGCAGCTCAGCAATCTGTCTCCAGCAGCACTCTGGTGTTCTGCACTGAAAATCAGTGCTAGTCCACAGTGACCCTGGCTCTGAGATAGTGCTCTGGGTGGAGAGTCCTGGAACTTGAGTGTCTTCTGGAAATACTATCACTCATGTCCTTCCCAAGACAGGGTGATGAGGACTGCTGAGAGCATTAGTGATATAGGCACACTATGGACCTATAGAGCCACATGATTATGTTCTTGTTTTTGTCTCTTATTTCCCAGGGAATCTGGCTTTTCTGAGATTGAGAAGTTACCTAATAAAATATAGTGAGATAGGGAGCACAATTGCTTCTAGTTCAATGTCAAAATATATGCAAATCATCTAACTACCAATTTAATTCCAGAGAGATTTATTTTTTTTTAAGTTTGAAAAAGCAAGAGTGATATATAAAGGAGTTTCTTGTGATATGTTTCCTATGCACAAAATAATTTATTTTGTAGTTCAACATCCTAAAAGAAATTATTTTGAGTCCAGTTACTTTATTCAGACAGTGAGATGGATACAGTAACCAGAAAACTATTACATAGGAAAGAAGTAAACAGTGACCTTACTCCATGGGCTTCCAACTCATCAGTGTCTACTCATAGTAAGCAGAGAGAGAGATGGAGTCCTATGGGGTAAGTCACAGAAAGTATCTCAGCTGACTTGGCTCTCACCTTGAAACATAATTTGTCATCAAAGGATATTGTGATAGGAGACAGTGCAAGCATTTCATTAACAAGATTTCCTACACCGTGCTATGATTATGAAAAGGTTTTTTTTTCGTTTAGATCTGTGGTTTGCCATTTAAAAAAATGTTTATGAGTCTGGCTCAAATATCTTATCACAAATATGAATTTTTGAAGATATAATTTTCTTTATTAATTCATAATTTCCCTTTGATTATTGCATTTTGAAGCACACTATTTCCTTACTTATTTGTCGTATTTTTGCTTCTGGTAGACCATGATATATACATGATCATTTCCTTTGATTTTATTCCTGTTTTTCCTGGTTATGCTTGCTTATATTTGCTTCCTTCTGTTTGATCTATTATACTTAAAGAACAGTTTTCACTTAGACTAATATTTGTGGGTTTTTTTGATTCTTAAGTAGTATATTATGATGGTACTACTGATGTTACACTGAAGTCTCATATACTTTGATGGGTGTTATGGTAGCAGATCCTTCCTTTGTATCACAAACTGGAATGGATTTCATAAGAGCACAAGTCTATACTTTTGTATGTTTTAAACCAAAGAGGAAGGAAGACATTCTGGCAATATACTCTTGAGTTTTAATTCCCTCTCTGAAGCATTGCTGGTGTTAGGCTGTGTGATTCATTTATCTTCTCTTGTGTCCATTATATCATTTGCCCAATAAAGATGAACTAGAAAGATGATTAGAAATCCTGCAAGCACTGTTGCACTTAAAAAATTTCTTTAAATGAAATCAGAGGGTGTTTGGTCCTAATAGATACTTTGCAGACAGAAATAAATTAGTCTGATAGCATTGCTCCTCACCAAAATGGAATTGTATTGGACTGGTTTGATGTCTTCTTATAATTACACATTGTATGGTTCTTTGACTCTTATCTCTCCCTCAGTCTGTGAATTTGAAACCATCAGGAAGATGTCACATTGGTATGAGCATTCTTCAGTGATAAGAACAGTAATTGTTGTAGGGAGACTTCTTAATCTTAGGTCACTCAAATCCCTTTTAAAGACAGCAGGTGCTCTCCAGAACAAGCATTAACAAGAAGAGATTATGAGGTAACCTGTTGTTCTTTATATCTCAGCATCTCATGACAGAGCTTCCCATCAGCCAGTGTGTTCAGAAGCCAGTCAGTACAGGAAAAAAAAATCAAATGTGACTCAGGAAGGAACTAATATTTTCAGTACTAAAGAGTGGATTCATTTTAAAGGCTGAATACTGAGAACTGTTTCAGAGAAATTGATATCATGATAATTCTATAAGTCAACTATAAAAGCAAGAAAGAAAATTCGGAGAGGCTAAAAAAAGTGGACTTGCAGATACAGTGTAATGCAATCAGAAAAAAATATTCACATTGCAACATTTATTTTTAACTCTACCCTTCATCTTCTCCCCAGCTGTGACAAGTATGGTGAAAGTGAGTTATTCAGAATATCAAAGTTTAGCACTGTTAACAGTATGACTTCATACCTGTGTGCTTGTGCTGTGGGCTGCTTAGCATTTACAGGGTGAACTCTTGAAGCTGAATATGTTCAGGGTCTAACAGAGCTCTCCCATGTATAATCACAGAAGAACAAAACTTATTTTAATCTCTTAACCTTTTTATGAATTTCTGGATCCAAATACCAACTAAAATTTGTTAAAATAAGATTTTGTGATCTAATCCTGTCCATTTCCATGAAGATCAAGACACAAAGTTATTCATGTCTATGACAATCTTTGTGAGGTCGAGAATTAAGCATAGGATAAATCACTGCATTCACATGATAAAACCCACTTTCAAAAGCAATTCAATAAAAGATTTTTTTTAAAGGTATTTAGATTCAGAGGTATACTTAGCACTTTCTAAGAGCACACTAATCTCAGTAAGTGTTAGGGAGTTAACCCTTCTTCACTCTACTTTGAAAAAAGAAAACCAGCTAGGCACCTATATCTGCCTCTAAGTTCCTAAATTCTTTTTTAAAAATCTAGCCTTTGATAACCCAAATCCTTTTTGACTTCAAGGAAGGCTTTTTATCCTGAATTCTAGATCCTTATAGGTTTTGAGGGTCTAAGTCAAATTAAATTGTGAGTTAAAGGCCCAGGTACTTTTGAAAAGCTGAATGTTTGTGCTCAAGTCACTTCTGAAAATGAGTGTTAGACTATTAATGCCCATGGGTACTTGTGAAAAATTTTACTGGTGCCTCTGGGAAAGTGTTCTAGATAAATTAATTTTGTCAACCACTTGCTTTGTCCCAAAGTTTGTGTAACAAGTTTGTGAAGTATTTATCATAGAGTATTTAAAATCCCCCCCAAAAATGACAGAACTCTTATTTTTTAAATGAAAAATTATAATAAATGTATTTATGCTTTCAGCAGGCAAATGTGTTTTTTAATGGAATTTAAGTCAATTGATTTTTTATGATGAAAAAAACAGCAGTAAAAGCTGTGATTATGTTTTTCATAGTTCATTTGCCTCTTGCCCAACAGATCTTGTGCAGAAGGCAAGTAAGATTCCTGGTGAAGCCAACAATGTCATTGACTCTGAAGGACTCAGAGACCCATTGGTGCTTAATGACCCTTACTGGCCTCAAAAGAAACTGGTATAATCTACTAAAAGCTACATATGGTTCTTTAGAAATATAATGAAACACTGTTTTCTTCCTGGATAAACACTGTAGTCATGCATTTCTAACACTGCCTGGTTTCAGATGACTATTAAAACAGCAAAACAAATTTGGTGAGGAATTGTGTAAATTTTTCATTATTACTTGACCAACATCAGTGGTATTTTACCATTACTGCAATCATGAAATTTTAATGCTGCTTTTTTTTTTTTTACAGTATCATATCAAACTAAATAAAGCACAATAAATAGAGCTAAACAATACAATGAAGAACAACTAGACTATTATATGTCATGGGCAGGAACATTGTAGAATGAAATTACATGGTGATATCCCAAAGTTATAGGTAAGTGTTGGAATATTATGATATTTCTATAATAATTTCTTTATTGAAGTAAAATATATGCTGTGAGAATTTTATTGCAGTTGGAATTGAGACAGTGACAATTGGAGGATATTAGTGTAGCCAAGTGAAGAAAGGGAAGGGAAGATGAAAAGGAATGCAAGAAGCAGAAAGAACTACACATAAAGAGAAAAATGAACATTTAATGAAAAAAAAGGCAAAGAAAAAGTCAAGAAAACTAGTGGAGATTCATCTGGGACAATAGACAATATAGGAAACAAATAGGAAAAATATATAGAATCATATCATAGAATTATATAGGGCCAGAACCTATTGTATCTGTAGACTTTGGTTGCAGGCAGCAATAAGTGCTGAATATATCTAAAACACAAAGTAGATAGCCCAGTGTAGAAAAATTCTTCTAGAAAATGCTGTATTTTGTGCTTCTCTTTCTAAAGTGTGTCCCTGGAAAAAGAGCATCTATATGACAGACACACCACTGACATCTTTCAATGGTTCTAGACAATCTGTACCTGTGCTAAAATAGAAGTGCAGAGCCTTAGTTTCAGTTTCTTTAAGAGATGCACTCATTTTCTAAACTTGAACCACCATAGGAGGAAATATATTGAACTGTTGGATTTGTTTTCTTAATCAAACTTTTCAGTAACTAATTCATGTTTTCATAAGCTTTTATAAAAACAGTATGATTGGTTCTGCTAGCTAATAATTTTTTTTCCTACTTTATTATACTTCTCAATGCTCCTTACAAGGGATGGAATTGAATCTGGCCATTTTTTTTAAGTTTCATGAGAAATAACAATTTATGTAAACCAAGATTCCTCTTGAAAATCAATTCAGTGGCTTGAAGTAATGTAACTGTCATATGGGAATATTAATATATAAAAAAAATGACACAGATATATAAGAAATTAAACTAACTGCCTGTGTATAGGTATCAAAAAGCACAGTGATAAATACACTGAAATGTTTGTTGCAAGATCCTTCTGCTCTACAGTCATCAGAGATGCAAGTGTCAAAAACTATTTTTTTTCTAATACCACCCCAGTGATTTTGAAAAACTGAAATATATACGAATTTCTACATTCCACATATTACATCTCATAGCTATAGGTTGCTGGGTGGAACACAACATGAGTGCATGGTCCATCTCAGGTTGTGCAAGAGTGTAGTGGGAGGAATGGAGAAGGTGCATCTGCTTCTCTCAGTGTAACTGAAGGAGGGATAAAAAAAGTCTAGTGGGAAATGCCAGATATTCTGATTTCCCAGTGATGGGGCTGAGGAAATGCAAGGCAGGACAGTGCATTTAAAGGAGCCAAGTCACTTGTTCCTGGCCAGGCAAGAGAAAAGCAAGATAAATCTTGGTTCTCTGAGTCCCAATAAGACCTTTTTACCCTATTCTGCTAATGTAAAAGGCTTTAAGATGGGTTTGCATTCACTTTTGAGCCTCTTTGCACTATGAGAGAATTTAAACTTGACGTACCCAGTCAGAATTCATTCTCTGGTCTTCTCTCTTGGTCATACAATTGCCTTCTCTTGAACCATCAAAGACCTGTGCTCAACAGCCCATAAGGTTCAGGAACCAAACTTTAGTGTTGCTTGTCCAAAGCATTCAGAAGGAATCAATTGACCACCTTGCCTATTTTTTGAAATGTTATCCTTTAAATGTTAGTCTTGACAACCATAACAAAACACACTATTTTGAGAAGATCACACCAGGTTTAAGTATTTTGCCTGGTGAAGGTCAGGGGAAAGTGTAGAAGCCTCTATAAGACACCAGTGCAATTTGCCTTTAAAAAAATCTATCCTTGTTTTATTTTACTCTTTTTGTTGCATTAGTAATGAGACAACTAAACAAATAGGAAAAAAGCAGTATGTAAAACAAAATCAATTACAGGTTATCCAAAGAATGTAAATATATTTAATTCTGCAATCTAGTTTGCAGGAAAATGAATTTTGAAGTATTATTCATTGTGTATGCCCCATACACATATAAGAAAATCTTATAAATGGATAGCATAATTATTCTGATATCTTGGTATCTTTGTTATCTTACCCATTGGTTCATTTCTCTCTATGTTCTTTCTCTCTTACATCCCAAAGATAGATAAATATATTAACATGTAGTTTACCACAAAGGTCAGGGGATCTTTCTCATTTGACCTTGAAATGTTCTGCCTTCTCTGCATGATTAATGCATAAGATTTAGTAGCTCATCTCTGTATGTGTGGCATTCAGAAATGTTGCTCCTCCAAATGTGCCACTGCAATTGTGCACCAGCTAGGTAGTGCACTTCTGCTGAGAGCTGTTTGCACATTTATGGAGATGGACTTGTGTCACAGGGTGACCTGTGGTTCTTTGGCATGAAGGCACAGTATACTGCTAACATGATGGAAGTTTCCCATTGTCATTTGTAGCAGAACATACTGCTTGTGTGTTCTTCAAACACAATTAAATTGTGTTGGTTGAAGAGAAATCCTTGGTGAATTTCAGACCAAAAAAAACCTGCAACCAAAAAAAATGGTAAAAGACAAGCAACAATGATCCTTAAAGGATATTCTACTAGACAGTGGCACAATAGAAGCACATAAGGAAAGAATCATAGCTGAGAGAAAAGAAATAAAAGGCAAAGATAACATAAGCTTGACTTGCCCACTGTGAGAAGTTTGTGTTGCTGAATTACTACTGATACCTAGCATGCAAGCAAAATGAGAGACTAGAAAAGACAGGAATAAGGTCAGTTCTCTATGTTAGGCAACTAGAAGATGTGATATCTCTGGTGAATATTGCATTATTTGTAGTGTGTAAACTTTGAAGATATTTCTACTTAACTTCAGATATTCATGAGCAGTAGGTCTAACAGAACAAAAAAAATGACCCTGTCTCAGAGAGCTTGCAGTTAAGAGTAAGATAATTGAACAGTTGAATACTATCAGGATACACCCCTCCACATCAGGAGACAGTGAGACAGTATTGATCTGCTGGGTAAGCAGCAATCACATCTCATCAGGAGCTTAGTCATTATTGAGTCTCTAGTCATCATAGTAAAATAGATTTGTTATGGGACTATATCTGGGCATACACTCACAAAAACTAAACAAGTTGTTCAGCTCCACTTTGTGGGACTGTTGTTTTTGTCTAGATGGAAAATAAAAATGAAGGTATGTGGATGGTAACACTCAGAATACTTTTCCTCAGACTGAATGAAGCATAAAGGCATTTTAAAGGCAATTCATATTCCCAAAACTGTAACTACACAAACTCCAGCTGTAACAAGACACCACTGACACAGAATTAGGAGTTACCATAAGCTACTGTTATTCTTTTTCTTCTATCCCTTTTGCAAGTACAACCATGGGTGTTGCTCCATGGTGAGCCTCAACAATGGATGCAAAATAAAAATAATATAGTAAGAAAAAACCTAGGATTTAAAATAAGTTCTCCAATCAGCTCATCATGTCACTGCAGACATGCCTGTGCCACCATGGGGAAACTGGTAGGAGATTCAAAACTGAATATTATCTTAGCAGCAGCACTAACTTTTTCTAGCTGAAGGTGTGCCTGGAATTGCAGAGGTAGAAAAACTGTCCCCAGAAATATGACAAATAGCAGTAACAGTGTATTGCAACCAACAAAGAATCTTGACCTTATTTAATATTTGACATTTCCATGAAGTTTTTGGCACAGTAGCACCAGTGGATGATTAGATATTTTTAAGAGATCCTCAAGAATGTAATGCTTTTTATTATATTGTGTCTGCCTATTAAAAGATATATGGGATGCTCTGCATAATAATGTTCAAAAGACAAAACTATAAGGACAGCTGCTAAGATTTGATTAATTTTTTGGGGGCAATACTATTTTTGTAGTTGACAGAAAAGTTAAAAAAGATGGTCTTGACTGGAAAAGTATTTTGTATCTTTGTGCTGGTGGGTAAAAGTGGTAAATAATTCTGCAGGGATTTGGGAACCATCCTGCCCTCTCCCTAGGCCAGGGGCTGCTAAAGAGCAGCATCACCAGTGTCCATGGGCAGCATGAGCAAACCAGCTGTGCTCCTTGCAGTTGCTTCTACTGATAAGGAAGAAGCTGTATCTAAGCCTTTTCTCTCTCTTTTTGCTCCCTGTGCTGAAGCTGCTCCAAGGAGCAGCCTGTGCATGTGCTCCACAATTTGGGCACTACTTTTAGAGTCCTATGTGCTTTGGAGTGAAATGCCTGTTATGCTCAGACCCTAGAGATATGCCCGTTGAGAGCAAAAGAGATGTCACTTGGAGCTCCTCCTGCCTTTCCCTGGTGTCAAACACCAGCTGACATCAGTCAACCAGCTCCTGTGTGTGAGTCCACGGGGCAAGTGTGACAGCAGCCCTCGTGCACTGTCAGTGTGCAACACATGCACCCCAAACACAGCCAGACCACAGGGACAGACGAGTCTCCTGACCCAAGTGTGAGTCTATTTTAGTTCTATATGTGCTTGGAGAGTAACAGATAAAAATTCTTCTTGAACAGTGTGACTAGGTTAGATTTGCCCACTGCTCCCCACTATGCCTTTTCCAAAGTATGAATTACAACTATAGTGCTTCTGGCAAATAATTTCTCCTGATCTTCTCTTTCTTTTCCCCCTCCCCTCCCAGCTGACATACAGTGACTATAGGGGGCAATGCAACCTCATCATACAGCCTGTGTTCATCAGCTGCAGGCCATGTTAATAGGCAGAAACTTTCAAGTCTCAGTTTTTATTTCAGCTTTTGAATAATTTGTATCATGATAAACTGCACTGTTACCTGGCCTCCATAAAATGGAGGGGTTTAACTTTAGATAAGCTTTTAGTAGCTAGATTTTTTTTTGTTGTTTCTAAATGAAAGTTTATAAATGGCGATTTTATTTCGTTACTAACTCAAATTAGAATCTAAAATAAAACAATGCATAAGAAGCAAACGAAAATAATTTTGAAATTCAGTTGACATTGATCACTAAGCAGAGCTACTCCAGGTCTGTATATATCTCATATTCATGTAATTCAATCTATATGCCTGTCAATATTTCTGATGCAGTTTAATTTCTTCAGATCATTTTCTTTCTGACATAATGCAGGCTTCCAGAAGTTACTCCAATTTAGAGTGCTTAAGTGATACTCCTATATTTTCCAAGATTTTCTGAAAAAATATTTATATATTAAAACCCTGAATGAAAGGATAATTGTCATAACAATAAAAATATTCATATATTAAATTGGTTGCATTTTTCTTGCATTGATTGAAGTGCACTTCACAGTAAGAAAGCAAAGAATGATAGCAATTATAATTGCCAACTCTTTCTGTTCAACAGTGCATATTTGTGTACCTCAGCTTTCCTTCCTCAACCTCTCTGCTTTTTGTAAAGGAAGAGTTAGAAGATGCAGAGCTGAACGTCTGTTAACATGATTAGAAAAGCTGTTGTTACAGACTATTTTCTATTCTTTTAATTTTGTGTCGTTATAATTTTTGACAGTTACTGTTTACCAGAGTTTCCCTGAAGCAAAAATGATTTAATGTTCAACACACGCATTAAAATATGTTCTATTTTAATGTGTTAAAGCTGATAGAAATATAATTTAAGCAGAAATCTGTGCTTAACAGTGCAGCACATAGAATCTCTGAACACAGATGAAACTGTGACTTCTATTTGAAGGGAAAAGAAAGCAAGCAGTAACCTACCTTAATACTTAAACTTAGAACTATGCAATACTTCTGTAATGAAATTGAAACTTAGGTGAAACTTAATGTAGTGTGGTTTTTTGTTGTTGTAGAAGCAAGGAGTAGTAAGAAACCTAGACTTTCATATTTGGTGGCTTTACCTAGTTCATAATCAAACCTAACATTCTGAAGGTCCTTTTCATTTTTCTCATCTATCCAAATTCAGACCTGACTGTTAAAGACAGTTAAGTCTCAATTTCCAAAATCCACCAACCTCACTGAATGCTGAAAATTCTGAGTTTCTAACCCTCTAATGTGAGCACTCCAGGTTTACTCAATAGCTTACTGACCTTTACTTAGCCAAGTACACATTTCAGTGGGAATTTTCAATGCTTTTTCACTAAAAATCGTGTTCAACAATATTTCCTGATCATTAAGACCTGTGTACCTAAAGCATAGACCAAGAAACTCTTCTACAAGCCTAGAATACAAATCTTTACCTTTTCAAATAAGCAGAACCTTTTTCTTTCTGTTGTTTGTCAGATTCCTGTCAAAAGTAGTCAGTTTTAGTAACTCCTGGTATGATATATTACTGGTGAGTCTGACCAGTTATTTATGTATGGTGGTGTTAGGATTTGATTGCTTCTTTCCACAGTTACTCATCTGAGGACTTGTAGGGGCAAAATAACTAAAAAGAACAAAAATATCCAGGTAAAACCATGGTTATCTGCTTGCCATAGCAAAAGAGTTCAGTTGTCAGACTCTTACTTTGCTCTTACTTGAAAGTTGCAGCTGAAGTAGTTACTGAGTAAAGAATGTAAAAGTCAGAGCAGCACTGGCAAAAATTATGGTTTTTCAGAAGGGAAGTGATAAGTGATTAGATAAACATATGAAAATGGAAAATAATTAAAGGTAGGTAGCATTCACCAGTGTAAAATATGAAATAAAGGAAGCATCTACAAGAAGATGTGATATACACTAGTGATGGTTAAAAATTTCTGATACAGTGTTTGCTGTTATAACAGGACCAAAATGAGATCCCATGAATTAAGACCAGTGAACTTCACCTTGCTTCTAGGGAAACTGATAAAGAGTCTAATTAGGGATGGAAAAGTTCAGCACATGGGTAAGTATAACCTACTAGGGTCAAATGCACACAATGTCTGTAAAAGGAAAGCTTGCTTCTCTAACCTGCTAAAGTGCTTTGAAAAAGTTTATAAAATAGTAGATAAAGGTGACCTGGTGAACATAATTTATTTGGATTTTCAGAAAAATTCATGATACAGTCCTTCATAAAAGACTATTAAGGGAAAAGCTAACTACAAGGTAAGGGGCAAAATCTCATAGTGGATTAAAAAAATGAATAAATGATGGCAAAAAAATCCTGCACTGAAAGTCTTCTCCTATGAGAGTAAAGAGTTTAATAGTAAGATACTCTGAAGATTCAAAAAGGAAATGAGTGTGGCAATATAATTTTTAATGATCTGGACATTTTATCTGCTAAAATTGACATTAGATGTTGGCTAGTCAAAGTGAGAGGACTGTGAAACTAGGAGACATTGTTTAGACTGACAACACTTGGATGTGTAAATTTTGGTAACTTTTTATGGGTTATTTTTGGCTCCAGAACAAATGATGTACCATTATGTTCTGGTGAGAACAATTTATCTGCTTTCTGAGAAAGGATCTAAAAGATACCACTGTAGCATCCATGTGAAATGATTTGTCCTCTCTAGATATAGGAGTAGATAAGGTTGCATAAGAATGAGAAATTTCCATGTGTAAGGTCACTGGACCTTTTCCTCAGGGTTACTGGGCTGCAAGACCAGAAAAAACTGTGTTTATAATAAAAGAAAAAAATAACTCTCCATAAATACTTAAAGGGAAGTCCTATTCCTATTAGATCTTGCTAGAGTGTGTGTTTTTAACTCAATTATGGCACTGAGGAAATCACTGAAATGACTGCTTATTGTCACCTGTAGCTCAGAGAGTTGTAACCCATTGCTGGTTTTGGTTGGAAGCTCTTACCTGTTCCTTCCCAGCACAATCTTGTCTCCTCTTCATTAAATATTTATAGAACTACATTCAGTTTTGCATCTCTTTATGATAAGGACATCACTTTTGGCTGTTACATACTGTTAAAATGATTCAGGAGCTTTTGCCTGATTGGGTTCATTCAGAAATGACTAATGTAATAGGTTCTGAGTTTTGGGTTTTGAGTTTGGTTGTATTTTTTTTAATTTGCTTTATTTTTTACCCCGCTGTCCTTTCTACACTGTATTGAATTTTAAATCTGTTAGATTATTTAAAACACTACCCACTGAAGGACTAACATAGAATGTGATGAGACCATGACCTTATATTAAGCATATTATATGTGAGATGCTCAGTTCATGCCACGCTGAAGGTGTCACATCTACTCTGTTGAAACCAAAGCTCATTCAGGCTTTTTTAATGGTAAAAAAGTGAGAGATAATAGAAGATGACTCCTTCAAAACTGATATGAGTTCATCTAGCTTTAGTATAAGCACAATAAAGAGAATCTTCTGTGTTGCTTCCTAAAAAAATTCTATTGTACTGTTTATACTGAGGCAAAAATGAAATCTTTGTAAGATGCCACATTTTGGACTTTGAGGAAACACAGTAGGAAAAAACAAGATGATTTCTTGGCTAAAGTGTGGAAATAAACCCACCAAAATAGTATTTCTCATGATCAATAACTCATGCTTTTAATTATGTAGGGGTTTTGTTTTGTTTTGTTTTTTTTTTGGAGGGGGGGTTGGTTTGTTCTTTTTTGTGTGGGGAAAGTATTAATATAGTTCTTTAAATAAAAAGAACTAATATGTTTTTTGGTTTTGGTTATTTTTTTTTACTCTTTTGTTGTTGCAGCCCTGTTTGTATTTACATCCAGTCATTTATTGCCCATTAAAGAAGTAATGCTATGTTAATGTAAGGGAAAAAATCAATGCTACTCAGATCAGTAGCTGTGGGGAAACAGTGCAGCAGCTGGTTTGCAAACAGCAAGCCCACATAGATCAATGAAATTACAAGCTAAATCTGCTGATGCTCACAAACTGCTCCAGCATTGTGATGTCTAACCTTTCTCAAGTTCAAGATCTCTGGCAAGCCAGCAATAGCTAAATGGGAAAAAAAAAAATTAAAAAAAAAAAAAGCACAACCTAGAAAGAAACAAAGAAAATAAAATGGGCTGTTGGAGATTTTTAGCATGACATATAATATTCTACTTTTAAGTTATCAGTATAACTGGACATTTGGAACAGAGATAAAAGCCACTGGAATCTCCCAGTGAACAAGACTGGAGACATTGGAGATTTTCTTCCCTAAGAATGTTCAAATCTGTCACATATTACCTTGAACTGTAACACTGGAAGGTTAGAGAGCACTTCAGTAATGTGGTCATTAATGTGAATTCCAGAAAAAAAAATATCAATGAGCAACAGCATGGCCATGTGTAATGCCTTTTATTTTATGGCTGTTGCCTTGAAAATGTTTTGAATTTTTTTAACTTGTAAATTAAATATGCAACATATATCACTTGTTGAGTGCAAAATATTTCATAGGGTATTTCATGCTTGATGTGGAGGGAAGTCTGATTGTGCCATGGCCATGATAGTTACTAATGAAATAAGGTTGACTGTATATATTAATGATGCTGGTGGTCTGTGGACACTGATGGAAGACACTTCTACTCCACTTCTTGACTGAGTACAGAGGCTAGGAGCTGGTGCTTCCAATCATGATCCACATTGGTTGTGAGCAAACACTGGCATTTTCTCATAAGGTTGAGGGTCAACAGAATGGGTTTCAGGATTTCACCACTTTTTTTATTTGAGGCATAGTACAAATTTGTGATGAAGACTTTGTTGTTATCCAAAGTAAATGAGCAACCTTCTACAACCAAAACTGTTCCCATGAGGACATTGAGATGAAGCAAGTATGGGAAGAAAAGAATTTAACCCATTCTGTGTGCCTAGCTCAGGTTTGCTTTTCCCACCTGACAAGCAATGCTAGCCATCTTTTTTCTTATTCTTGTCTGTTTCCATGCTTCATAGTTTGGCAATCAAAGTATAAACCTGGTGCATCATAAAGAAGTGTATTATTGTATTGAAAAAACAAAAAGGATGATCATGGGGGTGCAACTGCATTGTTCAGACTTTTTATTATCACAAAACACTATCATGCCCAGGGATCCCCAGCAATAATTCCTCTTGACTGCAGTAAGTACCTACTTTTGAGGAAGAGAAAGCTGATGAGCTGCAGGCTTCCCTGCTGCTAAATTCATCTAACAACCCACTCCTGATGTTTTCCACTTCAAGGACCAATTGGAACTTTATAGATTGGTTGGATGCTCTTCTTTCAAGTCTAGCTCAGATCCTGAAACTTTATTTTTTATTTGAAGATCTGGATGCAGTTTGGTTACTAAGCAGCATCAGATCTGAGCATTGTTCAGCTGCACCATCACACCAGTCATGTGGATATATGCAATTTTACAGAGATTTGTGACTATAGTTCTACCTAATCACCCTAAATATTAAGGTCCATGGGGTTTGTAGTTTGGCCTTATACCTTCACCTGCACTACGTGGTGAGAGTTCAACTCTACAAGGCTAGAAACCAATATCCTAAAATAAAAATCCTGAAGTAGAAAAAGTTTTAAATCTGAGTTCAGATCAAATCTGAATTTTGAGGCTTTGAGTTCTGTCTTGGTCTTTTTTTTCTGATGGAGATCAAAATGAGAAGTGAGAAATTAAGATCTGATACAAAATGTTCTTTAAAGAAAACAGATCATCTCAAACAGGAATATGGGAATATGGTTAGGCAATCTTTTTCTCTGGTCTCTGTTATCATCAGCAATGTGTATGGACACCTTATGTCTGGCATGGTCAGGAATGGCTCACAAGCCTCTTCTGCACAAGTGTCAGCAGACTGGTGAGGGGAGAGGATGGCCTCAGTTGGTGTACAACTTTGCCTCTGGGATAACTTCCCCAGATGCTCTCATTTAAAAGATCCTTCTCGAGCTTGGTATCAGCATCATATGCCATGAAGGGCCTACTTCCCCTAAAGTGTGCCTCTTCCCCTTCACTTCACTGCTGGCAAAGAGCACTTAGATGTACTTTTCTGTTATTTTCACCAGAGCAATCTTAGGGTCTGTAATGGCTGATGTTACAGACATCTTCCTTTCCAGGGCGTGATTTTTCACTTACATAGAGCAGGGTTTCCATTCTGCCTCTTTGTCAATATTCTGCATTTAAAGTCCTTGGTTTCAGCTCTGCCAGTGGCTCAGCAATCTTGATCCCACATCACTATCCTTCCCATCATGAGCAAGGTTTTGTTCTTCAGCAAGGCTAATTTGAGTGGGAGAACACTATTTATTCAAACATAAATAAACAGAGGTATAAACCATTGCCTATACAACTGCTTCAACACCTGAAAAATAGAGTAAGAGATGTGATGAGTTAAATATCTGCTGTAGATTTTTAGTACTAAGCTTGTTTCTCCATGTCTCTGTCTCTCACTGTGCATAACCTGTGTCCATGAAACCGGACCATCTTTCACTTTAATTGTTATCATTCCCATGTTTGGCACCCTGAACCAATTTTTTAATAATGAATTTCATGTTAGAATGCCATAGTGGGCTTCTGTACAGTAGACAGTCTCATTTGTGTGTGACTAGGACTGCATATTCTAGGCTTATTGTAGCAGCTCTGCCAGATGTGCAGTGGTTAACAGTCTTGTCAGCATTTCCATTATGAATCTCACTTTTTTAGAGCTGAAAAGAAAACTGTTGCATTTCAGCAGTGGTGCTGCTCAATATATGCTTAGTCATCAGGAAAATTATTTTACAAATTTTACATTTAGATTGTTTAAGATGTTTCATTCTTTCATTGCAGATTCCTCAAAAAAAACCATGGGGAAATGGGAAGCAAGAATGTTTATAAGGCTTTTCTTGCCAAGCTTGAGTCCTTAAAGTGGTTTAATTGTGCCTTTAGTCTGACAGTTTTTTGTGTGATTGATGTCTTTTATTCTATTAACATAGACAGTTATTCTATGACAAGAATAGATACTCTAGGCTGGAGGGTTTGGGTGACTCAATAATGACAATCTCACTGACAACCATTCCCCTACTGCTAAGATTTCCATGCAGACCTGAAGCTCTTCAGATGCCAAATCTGTCCAGCTTTCTTCACTTCATATGTATGAAAGTTTTTCTTAATATTCAACTTAGCAAATTACTAAAATTGGACATCCCTGAGCATCTGCTACCTCTGTAAAGTCTTCAGTACTGGTTTTTTTTTTCCTAACTTTGCTGTAACTTCCAAAAACATTGACAGACTCCCATCCCTATCCCAAGAGACAGAACAACTTACCTTTTATTTTACCCTCAACACTACCTCTTATTTCTTACAGTTTCACAGAGTTTTTTCAATATCATCATTATTTCTGCTCAATGTACATTATGATGCTTGGTGCTGGCATGTTATTCAGGATGTAGGATGGTGGAGGTTTCAGTGTGGGGCAGCTGGCCAAGTTGCCACTCCAGGCAAGAAGCCAAGGCTGCCTCCTTTCTAGTGTTGCCACTTTCTTTCCTCCCTGGTACAAGATCTCTCTTGCTCTCAACCTGATACAGCAAGACTATTAGAAAATTAATCATACCTCAGGTGTCTTGGGGAATATACTTGATTTCCCCATCACTAATGTGTGAAAATCTTGCACTGGAATAGTGCCATATGTCAACTTGTGGCAATATCAGGGAAATATTGACAGTGTTTCATTAATGAAATGTTGAGCTTCAATGACCTCTAGGCTGAAAATCCAGGCTACATAAATTTAAAATAATCTCTCAGCTATCATTTGATCTAGAGTTCCTGCATCAACTAGGATGTTGTCTCTATCTCCAGCAGAGAAAAAAAAATAGTATTGTGTTATTGTAAGAAAATCTTACCCAAAACAAAAAAACCTGTAAAATGTCTCACATTAGTATAATAGTATAGAAGGAATTTTTAGTTTTATAAGGCTTTTTTTTTTTTTTTTTAGCCCTGTGATAGGGTTCCTAGTAAGGTCTCCCTAAATAAACTGAGTGGACACATGCCACTGAGTTTAAGCTTCTCATTTTTTCTCCATTGACTATATCATGCATGTCTTTACCTTAAATTCACACCAAAGTAAACACCGTAATCTAGAAATTAAGCTTACAAAAGCATTGTTTTCTGAAGTTTGTTACTGACAAATTTTACCTGTGTGCCTTCAAAAGGGTGGAAAAAAGAAGCCATCAGAAGCCACTGTAAGAAGTGCAAATTAAGCAACACATCAGAAATATTAATTAAAAAAGGTTAATTGAGCTGGGGCAGGGTGGTGGGAAATGCTCTAATCCTCTGCATTGTCACGTGATGTTATAGTGCTTGGTCACTCTTAGGGCCATGAAAAGAAGAGGATGGAAATTACAGCATGGAAGAGGAAAGACAATGTAATCAGCATTTTCATTTCTTAATATTTTTTGTTTTTCCAATAGAATGTAGAGTGCTTGGGTAGTCTGCTTTACAACCAGGAAAGTGAATATAGCACCAGGATCTCTCCTGTGCATGCCAGTCCTGTCTTGTGCAGTAAATTCCTGTGGACAGCCCCAGAGGGTAACTGGAATGATGAAATAATTAGTGTGGCCCTCAACTGATACATATTTAGAGATGTTCTTTCCTGGTTTTGGCCTTTCTTTTGAAATTAATTTCTTTTATTTCCTATATTTTATTAACTGTTTTAGTCTTGTCTTCAATTAAAAAAAAAAAAAAGTAAATCAAAGTAAGATCATGCTTTTATCCTCTTTTTCTTAGTTATGTGACAAACATGAAGCTTTCTCTTCCCTAAGGAGCAGCAAAGAATAACAGATTTTGCTTGGTCATTTGTAGAATCCTGCCTCTCACATAATTTGGGAATGTGCAATAATGTACTGTGTCTTTCTCCACCTCACTAGAAATTCCTTGCTGTTGAAAGAAAATACTTAGTGAAAGAGTTTTCCAGAGAACTGCTTCTCTGCAAATAATAGCTAACAACATGTGGAAGATATGAAGCAATAATCTTAATAATCTGTCACTAAGATTCAAATCTGGGTTAAGAAATGCTTGTTTCTTCCACCACAGTTGTATGAAAACACCATCCGAAAATATAATAAAAGATTATTATTTGTGAATTGCAGACATTTATAATAAATAATTAACCTGCTCAGAAACCACCCCATTTTCTGTCAGAAGTACTCTAGTATTTTCATTCAGATCAATGTTTATGGTTTTGCTGGCATGTGGCTTTGTTTCAGTGTTTTATAGAGCTCGGGTGAATGCTGGGATAGTCACAGTCACTAGTGTATTTTCAGTCATGGCTGGAAAACCATCAGTGAGAGATTTTTGCACTATTTTTTTGGGCAACTGGTATGACTTCACAGAAGTGGTGGGCTGTAAAAGGATACTTCACAGGTGGCCTCGAAACAGTGACTGAAATGCCCCTGAAACAGTGAGTGACTAAAATGTTGGTTCTCAATTACCCAATACTGTAGAAAAGCAAAATCCCAAACTAAACAGACAGATTAAGACTAACAATCTAACAGGAACCTGACTCAGCAACACCCAAGAGCTACCCTCAGCCATATTAAGACTAACAATCTAACAGGAACCTGACTCACAACAACACACAGGAGCTCCCCTGCTATGTCTCAATATATATATATATAGGGAATTAGAAAGAGAGTGACAACTTGGAATTTGTTTTCTTCTTTTGCTGTCAAATTTGTTAAGTTTCACTTAACCCTTCAATGCTGCCAACTGTTGTTTTGTCAGCTACAGTTTTAGGAGAATGTCAGCACATTCTTGATGATTTTGGTTGCCATGGATAAGGGTATTTCGTAGACTTTTTGGGTATATTGTGTATTAATAAACAGGGTACTTATACACATTTAATTTATGCAGCTTATTAATTCCTTTTTAATTCTGATAGGGCAAGTATTGTTGAGTGTAGGACCACGTTAATGACTGTCTAACTTCTGCCAACCTTTAAAGGTCAAAATCAATGGTGACACCTATAGTTCAAATGTAATTTACTGGAGATTTACTGAGATTTTATGCCAATCTCCCAGTAATTTAGAAGTGACATAGTATCTAATCTTCCAGGATCCCTAGAAAAGTTCAGGTGGGTGTGAGGATAAACAGTAAAATATACTATCTTGAATGTTGCACCTTTTAGCAAGTGATCAGTCTCACACTATGCAAGGAACGAGTGCATTCAGTGTTTTTTTAAAACAAATAACTTGCCAGTCTCTGACATGGTGATCTACTACAAAGTTGATGAAATTATTTAAAGCTTAGCTCATTCTGTATGTTCTTGGATCATTAAATTGAAGGACTCATACAGTTGTGATTTTTAATGAAGCATGTTTGAATAATTATGCTAATTTACAAAGCACTAGAATCAAATCAAGTGATCAAAGTTTTCATGATTACTATCATGTTTTTGTAGCTTCCCCCATCACTGATTTCTGGATAGACTTTAGCCCTGGTTGCTTTTTTTTTTTTTTTCATTTGTTTAGAAATTGCCACTGATCAATGAAAAACACTGCACAAAAAAATTTACACTAGAAAAGAAACACATTTTGCATTATGTCTCTATAGTGGACTTTGTATGAGTTTGAAAGTAATATAGCTCCAGCAGACACCAGACTAAATAGTGTCTACAATCAATACTGTATTCTGCCTTGACAGAAAGCTGAATTTTTATCTGTTAAATGTGTGAGCTTGGGGCAGCTCTGTGTCTGAAGTGGTTTAAATCTGAAATGTGATGTACTGCAAAGAAAGTTGATTGACATCTTTGTTTATTGAAAAGTATTACATGAACAACAAAACACGGCCAGATACAGAACACTCCATTGCAAAGTGCAGCTGTGTTATTTTTCAATCCTATATGTTCTGCCATTTGATGCCTGTCTGATGTAATAAAACCCCAAGAATCTTCTTTGATTCAATAGTAAAAAATTTGGATAAGGATGAGATATGGAGATACATAATTGGTTGCAGGGATTTGGCGAATTTCTTTCAAAAAAGAGTTGACTTTTGGGTTTACTATTACTGAATTTGAAAATAAATTACAATACATATAATAGGCCAGTTGTCTGAAGCTGCTTGAAATACATTTAAATATGCACTGGAAGAGTGGAGAAAAGAATAATGATGACTAATCTGAAAGTGTTAAACATGCAGAATACAGAATTAAGCTACATTTAAATTTCATGTTAGAATAATTACGCTGTTCATTGACGTTTTCCTATATTTTATTAAATCTTTATTATGTCAAGGTAAATAGAGGTTAATTCTGCTGTTACCTTTTCCAATAAAGTATTATCTTTAATCTTGCATTAATAAAATAGCAATAAATTGCACGTGGGTAATCACCATAGGCCAATTTACACCATTCTAAAATCTTGGTTTTAGAGTACAATGTAGTTGAAAGTAGATGTCACAAGAAAACCTGAAGCATAGTGTAACAAAAAAAAAAAAAAGGTTTTCTTTTCTCTTTAAGAGATGTCTGTCTCTATTTTCCCAATGGATTGACTTATTGGCAATATACATTACAAAGTTATAACTCTGCTCTTTCTTCTCAGACTTGGTTTGTCCTTACTGCATAAACTCCTTTGACTTGCATCTTGCACAGCAAAACCTAATAAATAGAATATTTGTCTTTATCACGTTAGAGTCCACACCTAGAGCATTTTTCCATGGTCAGCATAGAATTCAAAGTCCCACATCCTCCATTCCTGTGCATCTCTGTGTAGGTCCACCTAGGTCTGCTCCCCAAACTACATGCATCTCCAAAGCACAAAGTCCTCAAAGAAGGGAATAGTCAGACCTAGCAGTCTTTTTTTTTTTTTTCATCCTGCATGCCAAATGGATCAACTTTATCAGGGAGATAGTGCTGCTCTTCTTCAAAGAAAACTGAGAAAAAATTTACAGACCTTCTTGTATAAAGTGATGAAGTTTAGTCTTAGGTTTTTGGATACTTTTGCTATCCAATAAAGAAAAGCAACACAGAGTGTAAATGAAAGATGACACCAATTTTCTTGTATTTTAAAGCCAGGAATAGGAAACTGTTATTTGATGGCATGAGTTGGAGGCATTAATTTCATATGATCTGTGGATTAATTCTTCATTATTATTCAGTAAATTTACAGAATCAAAATATACCAATATGGCCCTTCCAGAGACTGTCCAGTCTCCAAGGTTACGCAGGCAAGATTTCTACTTTGTAAATCCATGCTGATGACTTCCAGTTACCATCCTATCCTTTATAAATTTGTAAATAGTTACCTTGATAATTTTCTTTGTTTTGTTTTGGTTGGTTTGTGGGGGTTTTTTCTTTCTTTGGTTAGTTGGTTTATTTTGGGCTGGTTTGTTTTGTGGTTTTTTTTTAATGTTGTTTGGGGTTTTTTTTATGTTAAGGCAGAGCTCCATTCATACCTCCTGTGGTCTCACACAGATAAAAACTCCCCCTCCTTCCCATCCTGACCTGTCCCTCCTGCAGAGGGGTTATCCACCCATTGCAGCACTGCAGTTTTGTGAACTATCCCCACAACATCTTTGTGATCCCATTAAGTTCCTAACCCTGCAGCTGCATGCACACTAATTTATCCTCTTTGTTCCTTATGCTGTATATTCTAATGCATGTTTAGATGTACATTATTGTGTGGTCTGCCATTTTTTTTTTTAGGAAGTTTTCTTAGTCCTCAGCAAAAACAGATTTCCCAAATCAGAAAAAGGCTAGTCTGTTCATGCATAATTTTTGGGGTTTATTTTTGAGGGAAGGCTTCATTCAACTTAAAGGAATAACATGCTTTTATTGTGCTTTAAGCTGAATACTGTGGTGTTTTAGTGGTTTATTTATACTACTATAATTAATGTTTGTTGTTATTAGCTTTAATCTTTGTTTTCATCAAACTATAATAATCTCCACTGAGTTTTGTCAGGTTCACATAACTCCTCACAGTCTCCTTGCTTTTCCATTTTACCAGCTCCCATGTGAAGTCCTTCTCAGATCTACAAGTAAGTAGATGGTCAGTTACATTTTGCTGTGAACTCTATTTCATTATGTGGAGTGTCCATAAAGTTATTATTTTAAAAGCATGAATGTCAATAGATCTGTAAAGCCCATTTACAAAGCAGATTCTGTGCTGGTAGGAAAAAGAAATCTCATTTTGAAAGTGCTCCTGAAAACCATACAGAGAGTGGAATAATTCTGTACTTGCTCACTAGTACAACAATGCAGTCAGAGTACTAGGTGAGATTTTTTTTTGCATCCAGAATTCTCCAGACTTTCTTCCAGTGTGTCTTTTCAAGATATAAACCCCATTGAGAAGCACTTGGGTAGCTAATAAAAGTTTTGAGAGATAGCCAGTGAAACAAATTTCCATAAACAAAATAATTATATATATATTTAATAATAGCATTACATCTAGTAATAACCTCACATACATTTAATAATTATTTTTTTTTTTTATCCCTGCTAGATTACTTTGAGTGCTTATAGGGTGGTAACACACATTCTTAATTAGATATTTCATGTGTCAATTCCTTGCAATAAAAAAGGGAGTATGTGAGACCTGTTAAGATTCAGGCTTATTCTCAGACTTCAAATTCATATATCATGTACTGAATCTTTTGTTAAAAATCAGAACTTGTTTGTCTGAAATTTACCCTTGTAATGCATGAACACCTGCCATTATATTGAGCTGCACTATAACATTTAAAAGGCAAAAATAAGTGGAGAGGACACAAGGCTTTTTGAAAGAAATTGCTTGAAGATTACTGTATTGTCCCAGCTTCTCTTTGGTGTGTAGGAACTATTCACCTATTCATACCTGAAATTCAAAGGCAATCACCTGAGATGTGAACTGACTTAAAGGGAAGCAAATAAGCAAATATTTGCATATAACTCCAAGAGATGGTTTGTGTGATACCACTGTTGGTTTTTGGTTGGTTTTGGGGTTTTTTTGTCTGTCTGTTGGATGACCTGAAGCATGATTTTACTTGTCAGATGTTTTTGGGCAAGGAGCTGTTTCCCTTAGTGTTTTACAAGCTCTGGTGCCAGAGAGGTGGTACATAAAGTCTCAGTAAGTATTGAAAGCCATTTATAAAGTGGAAATATTCAGAGCATGCAGGAGTGTCTAAGCGTCTGTTCCAGGGACATATTAATGCATTTGAAAGGATATTGAAGCTTAACACAGAGGAAAAAAAAAAAAGTCCTAGTGGCAAGTTGTAAAACTGCTTAACAGAATTACATTCAGAACTTTGTATTGGATCTGAAAAAATAAATCATCTTACAGTTGCTCATATTAAAGCTGCATGCCAGTTTGGGAGCTTTTAGGATCTTGGGCAGGTTTCATTTTTCTGGTTCACGTAAGCTGTGTGTGTATAAGTGCAACTGATGAACCTCAGTGCAGGATTCTTGGTGACCCCATGCACTGTTTGAGGATTTGTCTAATGTGCAAATTTAAGACAATCATTATGTATAGTAAAAAGTTATTATCCACCTCTTCCCCTCAGTTGCTAATAACGGTCATGGCTTGATTAAGAATCCTTCTCAGTTTAATGCTTCCAATTAACTTGCATGGTTTTGTGGCTGACTTGATGGCCTAGATAAACCACAGGCTCTTCTGAGAGGGATACCAAGCTTCATTTCTGGACTAAGGGATAAGGGAAGCCTTGAGCCATGATTCTGTCATATCTACTGGTGGATTAGGAATGTCATTCAGACTTGAGTAACTCTAGACTCCTTTTAGGAGGAGGATCAGATTAAGATTCAGAAAAGTGGAGCACTGAGCTGGAGGGAAGGCATTTTGTGACAACTGCAGTGGCTTAAAATTTGCTGCAGTATCATGCCCAAGGTTGTCTCTAATTGGTAGGTCTGAAAGGTGATGAAGGTCTGGTAAGGCCTGGAAGATCAAAGGCAGGACACCAGCCTGTCCGTATCTCCCTGGATGGCAACACGGCCTTCCAGTCTATCAGCCACTCCTCCCAGTTTAGTATCACCAGTGAACTTACTGAGGAGGGTCCACTCTATCTCCTCATCCAGGTCATTGATGAAGATGTTGGATAAGACTGAATGCAGTACTGAGCCCTGGGGAACAGCACTTGCTACAGGTCACCAGCTGGACTCTGTGCCACTGATGACAACCCACTGACATCTATTGTTTATAGAATCACAGAATGTTAGGGATTTGAAGAGACTTCAAAGAGATCATCGAGTCCAACCCCCCTTACAACACAGTAACACCCAGGGCAGGTCATGCAGGAAGAGATCCAGGTGGGTCTTGAAAGTATCTAGAGAAGAAGAGTCCACAATCTCTCTGAATTACTCAATTCTCACCTCATCTCACCATCCCACTTTTAAAGCCACACTTCCCGAGTTTAGCCATGAGGATGTTATGGGAGACAGTGTCAAAAGCCTTGCTGAAATCAAGGTAGACAACTGTCTTGACTCAAGGTGAAGTTTACAGTGAACTCAGTGACAGGTGTACTATGGGTAGAAAACATAAGCTATTTTTTTTCTTCAGCCAAGGAAACATGGATATTTTGAAATGGCAATCTCTTGTGCTATATGAAATAAATTAGACAAATGAAAAGGAAAGAGCAAATTGATTACCCTAATATTAAGAGCATGAAGTGGAATTTATAAATAACTTTGCATGTTCAACACCCAGTCCTACACAGGGCATGTTAATGCTTGTCACAGCATTTGAAATTCATCTAATCAGAATGGAGCCCCTGAGATGTTTCACACCTGCAAATGCATCAAGTGACTAAATCTTACACAGTCTTTCACCATGATATGACCCACATATCTCATTACAGCACAGTGTTCACTGCTTTTGCTACAGGAACATTTGCATGGACAAACCCATGATTATTTTCACATATAACAAATGCTAAAATGTTTGCTATGCATAGATGTAGTATCTAACTTGGGTTGTCATTTACATTTATTCTTAATTCAGGGTAATATTTAATGTCAGTGGTTTAAGGACACTTTGTCATTTCCACTCCTAAAGATATATTTTTTTCTTTTCAAAGATAAATTGATGTTATCTTATATATACACAGTGCTTTCATGAAATAGGGAAAAAATATTTCTTTAGGTAGATGAAACCCCCCCTTTTCCTCTTTAGACAATGGGAAATTGGCAGCTACCTAAATGTTTCAGTACATTAACCATTTCTGAGTGTTTGATGTTGACTGCTTTAATGATGATTGTTCAGTACACATATAAATGTTTTGTCACAAAGTAATGTCTTGTTTGTTTGTGTGGATATAATCTGAAGGCTGCAGCAAAATCTAATAAAATTGTTTTCACTCAGGGAGGCATGTAGTCAAGAACAGAGTGCTGTAAATGCACACTGCATCCAAAAGGCAATTCACCATAGACAATAATGAACATACACCTCCTTTATTTGACTTCAGGTAAATTTGTTGTGCTCTTTATAAAAGTGTCATTCAGTGCCTCTCCCATCTATTCTAGTATACAGATACAGTTTAAGATGAAATGTACTGTTTCTGGTTTTATTGCTGCAACACCTTAATCAAAAATATTCCTAAAAATAACTCAGAAGAGAGAAAAGCAGGGTGAAGTGGTGAGATTCATTTGTATATGCATATTAGAACTATAAAGGTTTCAGATGTTTAATGGTCCTAGGTGAAGAAAAGTCATGCATATGTCACCAGTGACATCTTTAGGGCTCATCAGAAGGAATTTAATGAAAAACTTTTGTCCTGCAATTGTCTTGGGTTCCAGTCAATCCAACCTCTCTGTGTAAGCCTCATGCCACTGATTCAGAACTCCACTCAACTAAATCACCTGCTGACATCAGATAACAAGATATAGATGGCAATGAGGAAATTATTTTCTTCACAGCAAAAAATTGTATATACGCATGTGCATGTAAGTGCATTTGCATTTAGATATGGAAGTATAATAATTAAGCAGGTTTGAGATTCAAGATTCTTCAGAATGTAGACTATTTAACTGCTTGGTATGGAATACAAAAATGTGATGTAATTATATATGCATATCTATTTTCTTCTTTCTAGTGAAGCAAAGACACTGTGGTCCCCAAAGGAGTTGGTTTAGATTTGATGGTTGGGGTTTTTTTGGTTTGTTTTTTTTCCTGCTACATTCAACTATTTTTAGCATTCCTCAGCGGTGCACCAAAAAGGAGAATTATTTTTTCTCTGTGGGGGCCTGTGAATTTCATGCAACGTGGACTTCTGTGAATAGAGTTCAAAATGCATTAAAAAAAAACAGGTTAATTTTTACAGTAAGAGGTTGAAGTGTTGAACTGCTCTACTGCAGTGGTGTGAAGCATCCCACAGATAACTGTGGGGGACTAAACTCCTAGGAGCTACACAGACTATGATGCTATTTACTGTTTTAATTTTGGGCAAGAACTCTTTTTCTTTGTTGGAATCTGTATTCTGCTTAATATATTTTATGTCCTTAATTTAGTGGCTTTACTCTTAGAGGTGTTTATATTCAAAATAGAAGCAATTGGCAGTTGAAGTTGAATCACAGCATCTGGGTTGTAGTCTATTCATTACATCAGTGTATTTTTACTGCTTGTAAACATGCCCTCAGATCATCACAAAATGTCACAAAATTTGAATAACTAGGAAAAGCAGAGAGAATTTATGCTGCCATTTCTCCAAACAGTACATGCTGAGTATGCTGATGGTGGGGACTGAGTTAGTGACAACCTGGCCCAGAGGAAAGGGATGAATGGGACTTAATACCCTCCTCCTCCTCTTCCTCCCCTAGTCTGAAGTGAAGAGAAAAATAAGGACTTGGGGGTTAGGACTGGTATGTAACCATATGACTGAGAAGGAAAAAGAGGGTTTTAATCTGAGAAATGTGAAGAACCTTTTCAGAAAATCAAAAAGATCTCTCTTGTCTTCAGAGGTTTTTATTGAATACTGCAGGTTTCCTACATGCTTCTGTCAACTGTTTATTCACTTTGATAATAATACTTCATCCTTTGAGGGTCATACCCCAGGGACTGAAAGCCACTGTTCTTACAGACTAATGAATTTATTACTGGGTTTGGGGCTATAGGAATTTGTCTTCTGCTTACTTGTTTGTCTCTAATGGGCTACTTCTGAAAATATGCTAACTGCTCAGAAATGTGAAAACTCAAAACTTTTATAGAAGTGTTTCCTAAAGAATATTACATGGTGCAAAATAAGCAAAATCCCTGTCTGGGTATCAGGTTTAATGTCAGATATCTTGTGGCCAGATCTCAACTGGAAAGGGAAACACAGATGGTTAATCAATGCATAGCTCAGAAGTCCAAGTATCATGCAAAAGTCTAAAATTTTCCCTTTTAGTGCTTCTTTTTAACTCAGGAACGTTATAAAATATTAGACCTTATAATAATGCGATCTTACATAACAATCTATTTTAGATCACTTTTAGAAACCTTTATAAAATATACTTCTGCAACTGTCTGCAACTCTGGGTACTTAAGGGAGAAAAAGAGACATAGAATTCATTGCCAATAATTCCTTAAAAGTCATCACCTCTTTTAAATGGTTTGAAAAGATATTTTGAAATAAAGATATATAAAAATATCCATATAAAGCCATTACCAGCTGTCATTTCCATTTGTTACCTAGGTAAAAATATCTTATGCTGAAGAGCATGAGCTTCTGTATTCTGAGGTTTTGATTGTACTCCCTCTCAAATTATTTGTAGAAAGTGTACTCACTAGGAGGATAGTCAATGATTAATTTTTATGCGCAGTTTCCATCATTGAGTGAAAATCTAGTTAACTTCTCCCTAAAACAATATTAAAAAATATATATATTTGCTAAAAAAATAGCAGTCTTTTGACTTGAAGCTCACTATCATTTTCACAAAACCACCAGGAGCTGTTAATATATTGATGAACATGTGGTGACAACATTAACTATAAAACCCCTTTGAGAATTGATGCAAAAAAAAAGAGAAATCTCCAGATTCGAGTAAAACTTACTGCTTTGTTAGCCCAGCATGAGGAAATCCTGATTCCCCACTTGTCTGCTCTGTTTAAATATTATAACTCAAATATGCTTACATAAAGGCTTATTGATTGGAAGAATCACTTGCTTCTTGTGCATTAGTTAATCAGGCTGCTGTGTTGAAATCTGTCCAGGAACCCACAGTGGAACCTTTCCTAATCCATCTGTTTAAGTCTCAAATGGTTTCACTGCTCCACTCACTTACCAGCACTGCTGGAATGTTAGTGCTTTATGATTAAAGGATATTGTTGTTCTTTTCATCCATCATCCTGGACTTTGCTATTAATAATACCATTCTTTTCTCTTGTTGTTTTCCTTCTTCTTCCCCCCCCGCCACCTTTTTTTTTTTTCTTTTTCCTTTTTGGTTGTTTCCTTAAAAAGCTGCTTAGATTTTCTGTTTCTCTTTGTTTTGTTTTATTTGGATAGGTCATTTTCAGCATCTTAAGCTAGATGGGAAAAAAATAAATTAATTGCATCAGTGTATCCTGGAACCTGTGCACTGCCTTTCAGTATTAGAAGAATTAATAGGGGAAAGACAAAATAAAATTAAGCAAAAATGTGAGAAAGGAGAAAGCAAAATTGCAGTAGGAGACATCAAATTGCACAGAACTCTCTGTGACTGCAGAAAAATGTATGAATTATTGCTTCATACTCAGTAATAGCTAAAAGCATTTTTTTTAACATCTTTTAGTGATTAAATTCTATTATGGGGGAAACTCTTATGTTTAATTTCTATTGAGGCACACATGAAAACGTGCCTATTATTCTTCTGTAAAAGAGATAAGCTGTTTGGATATAACTGCTGATCAGTGACATTTTAAGTTATACAAGGAACCTTTTTGACTTTTCTAGCTCTCTCCAGAAGAAAAAAAAAAAAAAAAAGAAAAAACCCCAAAAACTTAAATGAAGAAAACAGTAAGTATTTTATATTTTTCCTTTATAGGTGGATGAAGAGTCTCAGATGTTAAAGGAGACTTATTAATCAGACTGCTGTGAAAGACCTGAAACCAGCCTTGGTCAAAGGGGCTGAGTGTCATCTAGAGAGTGCTTCTCTCTGGGACAGAAACCCGAGGGAGCAAAGCCTTGAGAACATGACACAACACTTCATATTTGTATTCGTGGAGTGAATAATCCACGGCCCCGTAAAGAGATGAAAAATGAGCCCTGTCCAAAGCTCTTACCTAAGCACCCAATGGTAAAAATAAACTGTGAGTTTGGAACCAGGTCTCTTTGAAGCTGAATTTTGTATCTTTTTTAAAAATAAAAGAAAACCCAAAACAAGTTCTGCAACAGGCCTCTGGTGGTTACTGGTATTGATCATCAGAAAGTAATCTGTTCAGGTTTGGGGGCATGCCAGACCAAATCCTGGAGTACACTTCTTTCTCTACAAGGACACGTTGAGTTTTTTATATTGCCCATACTGGTTCTCTTGTCAGCTGTCTAGCTTCTTTGTCTTTACTGTTTTCCCTGTTTGTGGGGACCATGTAATAAATTTTCCCTTAAAAAAAAACAAAACAAAACAAAACAAAACATTGCCACTCTAGAATTTTCTGCTAGTGCCAAACATATTTTACCCCATTTTTTAACCCTCATTTTTCTTCTATAATCATTATTTGATTCCCTCTGGCTGCCTGCTACTTATTTGTAGTAGTACCATTCATCCATTGAGACCTTTCCATCTGTCACACAGCTTTGCTTTCTCTCCCCAGAAGCTTTCTTCTCCTACTGTGCCATGCTTGATTTCTGAGATTTAGTTGCATGTTTGTATGCTCTTTTTAGGATTTTAAAAAATGCTTCAGTATTCAGAACAAATGCAAGAAGAAGAGAGAAAACCTTTGTAGCACAACAGCGACTCAGACACAACGTTAGTCACAGAAGCAGGATGAAGAGTCTGAGATTTCTGATGAATTAAGGAATCAATATAACCAGTGCATAGCTGGTGGCCAGACCCTACTTCCTCTGAATTATTGTTGTTACCTTCAAAATCTTTTCAGTTTTGTGTTAGATAAATAGATGATGTCAGGAGATGTTTAATTCCCTTTTCAGTATTGACTCCCTTTGGTGTATAGATTATAAAGAATATCTGAGGAAAAAAAAACCAACCAAAAAACACCAACCAAGCAAGAAACCCCTAAAACAATACTTACTTAATGGAAAAAATATTTTAAAGGGCCAAACAGTGATTTATTAAGGTTAAATATTAAAAAAAAAAGCAACACTTGTTAGTGTATCCATAATAATATGGTGGATGAGCTAAAGCCAACAGCACAACCCTTTGGTAAGATCAGGCTTGCTTGGTTTTGTGTATCTTCAACTGGTACATTTGTGTTTGCAGGCTACATGAGAATTTCATATCAAATATATCTTCATTTTGCATATGAACAAGAATTGGAACTTGCCCAGAAAGGTGGGAGAATCCCCATCACTGGAAATATTGAGTTGGGCCTTGAGGAAATTGATCTAGTTAATATTCCTGCTCTTTGCCAGGGGATTGCACTAGGTGACCTTTAAAGGTCCCTTCTAACCCAAAACATTTTATGATTTTTATTCTATGACTCTACAGTTTTACATCTGCTTTACAGATCTACCTTGCAACTGACTCAAATTTCAAAACCATTATTTTGGACAATATCTCAGGAAATTACATAATTCCAAATATATATTTTGAGTCTCTGTCAATTTTATTTTCTTTTCCTCTTACACTTCTCACTGTATATTCTTATGATCTTGTTTCAGAAGTTCCTGAAACTTTACTGTGAATCTTAGGATTAGGAACAAATGGTTGTGGTTTGCTCTGGAAAATTCTTTCTGAGTAGGAATGCCTTCACTATTTATAAATATATTATAAATATTACTTTTCTGCCTATGTGGGAAGTACTGACAGTCTCCACGCAAATCAAAAAGCTTTGTGTGTGTCCTGGCTTGAAAGGCAATCCCTAGAAAGTTTTCTTTGCTACCAGCTATTTTGTTGTGCTGTTATGACAATGAAGTTTGGGGAAAAAATCAGAAGCTTCAGCATCTACTTGTATCAGCAGGTGTCTAAAAATGTAGGTATTTTATAAAAATCTTATTTGTGAAGTGTTGCTCTTGTGATAGTAAAGGTCATTCAGACCCAGATATATTTTACCTGATCTTTATGGTGTTTTGCTCAGGAAAATAAATAGTTCCTTTTCCAGGATAATTTATGAGAAAGACAATGAGTGATAAGGGGGAAGGGGAAGGAATGGGAGAAAGGTACGAACAGGTCCTTTAGTCCATTCTGAAAAATAAAAACTTGTGTTTCTCCTCAAGAATAAACACCTGAAAAATTAAAAAAGGTGACTTTTGTTGTTTTTTTTTTGTTGTTTGTTTGTTTGTTTGTGTATGTGTGTTCCCAAATTTTATGGTCCCAGTGCAGGATCAATGTATACTTATTTCATTCTTATTGTCCTGCTTTCTCTGAATCACCCTTAGTTGGTAAAATTTCATGGTAGCCCTGGGAACCTAGTCCAGTGTTTCATTACAATTACTTTTTTCTTACAGAAATGTAAGTCTATTGCTTCCTTTATTTACCCAAAATGGACTTGGCAAATAGACTATTCTCTTTTTTTTTTCTTGTAGCCATGGCATATTTCTTGACGTTTGTTAAGTTTATACCTATTCTTAAATTTTCTACACATTTGTTTGTTTTAGCTGGAAAGCAGATAATAAATTTGGGTGGCAGACTCAGAAGCATGATGATGAAAATGGTGGGGGAGTGGCTTTACAACCATGAAACCCAAATACAACCTCATTGGTGGACGTGATAACCCAAACAAATGGTTTTAGTTTTAGGTAGTCTTAAAAGAAGAGGCTCTGTGTTTTGTTTTTCAATCAAAATGTTTACTTGAATATGAAGATTTCCATATGAGTAAATGGTTTCTGATAA
>JANHGL010002370.1:2382-19235 GCA_024611195.1 Ceyx melanurus | reverse complement strand
ATTAACTTTAAATATTAAGACAATTATTAAACTTAATACTTCTGTATCTGCAATAATGTCTGAAAGTAACCTAAGTGATGACAGTGGTCTCCAGGGATAAGAAGTCTGGACACAAGAAGGACTGTATCTTCAAGTGTATGATCAAGTAGTTTTTTTTGACATGAGGGAGTTTTATCTTTCAGTAGGAGTATACAATCCTTTGTGTATAGCACTAAGTTGAAAATCTAAATCTGCCTTTGTAGTTAATGCTTTTTGTCTTTTTCATACAATATGCTGGAGTGGTTACCTATTAATAGATTTTGCTTTAAAGCTACTGCTTGTTTTTCACTCCCTTCCTTCTTCATGCCATCACTTTAAGACTTCAGAGCCACAGACCAGAGTGCTACTGTTAAATGAATATATTTGACAGGAGTTAAGTCTTTTGGGCATTGCAATAGGTTTTCCTCATCTTGGCATGTGAAGACTGAGAGTGTTCTTTGACACCAGCAGCAGAGGATGTGAGCACAGCAACTTTTGGGGCATCACGAGTGTCAGCATAAGGAAAAATCAGCAAAAGTAGACAGTGTTGTGGTAATTTTCCCACACCATGCCATTAATTTAGCCAACTCCTGCTCCTGTGAATTCTGCACTGAACAGAGTTTCCCTCTTTGTTGCTAAATATCACATAAAGTGTTCTGTCAGCATCAAAACTTGTTCAGTCCCCTTATGTAGTAAAATAAAAATATAATCCTTATGCCCACGTTTGAAATGTAAGCATATATTAAAGGAAAAGGAAAAAAAAAGTAAACCTTTCCAATAGGCCAAGACTGCATTTTGGAAGTTCATTTTTCAGAACATCATGTAGTCAATGCTGTCAAGAAGAGCTGAAGGCGAAAGATATGTAGGGCAGAAGTACTAAAAATTGAAAATCTTACTCCCATTAAAATGCATGGGATTTCTGCCAGTTGCCATAGACATCAGTGGCAGCAGCATCCTGCTATAATTTTTTTTCTGTTTTTACTTTCTTCTATCCTCATATTTTTATTTATTTTCGAATACAGAGAAAATGAAGTAAAACATCTATTACTAGAAAGGTTTATGTGGCTTATATATAAGATATCCTAATGTTATTAGGGTTACAATTATTTACTTATGCTCTAAATTCTGTAGTGATGATTTGAGCCTGCAGTCAGGAAAAATTCTGGTTATGGTTAGGTTAGAGACATCTGATCTGAGGTGTACTGATAAATGTGGTTATTGTTCAGTAATCTTTTGCATCCAGTTGAGTTTTTGTTAAGGTACTTAAGGGCAAATGTATATGAAAAGCTGTGATCTCTTTTTTTTTGTGTGTAATATTAGCCAAGAAAGTGAAAACTCTGAGTCACCAAAGAGAACTTCCAGTTTTAGCATGGGTTTGAAAAGGACTATTTTTGCCCTGAAGAGCTTTACATATATTCATTGGTCAGGAAGTATGACCATATGACTGCACAACATTTGCTTGCACAGGAAAATTTACTCTGGTTTTTGTCTTCTATTTTGAATTTCCTGTATTTTAGATTATATTTTGCCTATTATCTGAATACAATATTGTTGATAAGCTGTGTGCCATGGTCTTCTCTATGAAGTACACGTTGAAGTGAACTATTGCATGGTTGCAAAGGACTGAGAGAGAGAGTAGAAGCTAGAAGTGGCAAAGGGCTGCATGCACAGTCTTTGAAGGATTTCTGCTCCCCCCCACACTCCTCCCTCCCTCCCCTTCCAGCACCTTTCATGACAAATAAGTGTCTCTAAGTCAGAATTGCTGCTGCTTCATTGCATGCTTCAGCAGCAGAGATGCACAGGGAGGTACCTTCCCACCCTCCATCCCAGCCACTGCCTGTGGGACTGACTGATGCCCAGAAGTTTCTGTCAGGATTTGTCACTGCTGCTTGCCAAAAGCAAGATGTGGGTGCTGAGCTTCGGAATCCAGATATCAGCAATAATTTATCTGGCTTCCTTGGGAACTTCTGGATGGCTATTTCTAGAAATATATCTTAATTTCTCTAGGATCCTACTCAGGAAACGTTTTAACTGAAAATTGTCAAGAAATGCATAGACCCTGACTGTACTTAAAGCAGTTGGGAATGACTTTATTCAGTATGGCAAGAAGCTGCTTAGTGTGGTTTTCCCAGGTGTCTGACCATTGCCTGAAGACCAATCTCTGACACTTGGATTTATCAGAATAAAGAATGTCCTTCTATAAGGAGAGAGAGATCCTGAATTTCTCCTTTCATTTCTCTTTCAGTCAATGCTGTTCTACAACTCCCATATAAGTAGATTAATTTCAACTCAAAATGTGATATAGCTTATTTCCCTGTAGGTGATAATACTTTTATGTTAAAAAAGAGACTTAAAAAAATATATATTCTCACCCTTTTGACCTCTAATATATATGTCATGATTTTTTTCTTGGTATTATAGTTTAAAAAATGGGCTTGAATAGGTTTGTTGTGTAGATAGATTAAGAAAAAAACCCAAGAAATCGAGATAACTTATTCCTGGAAAGCATAATTTCCTGAAAGCACAATATTTTTCTCCATCTCATAAATATTATACAGGCTTAAGACTTGGAAGTAAATAAAAAGTAATTATTATTGATGTTCAGCACATTTAAAAGATCATCCAGGCTTAAATCTTTGTATATACATGTCTGAGTCATTTTGCCTTAATTAGTGTGTCTTTTGTTTGTGTAACAGCCTATACTTATTTCTTTAAAGCAAGTTAAATATACAGAGTAAAACAAGATGAGAGCATTTCAAGAATTATTAGCAGAGCCCCTGTAGTATTTCTCAATTTCTTTCTGTATGGAAAGGTCAGTAGATTAGTCTTGAGACATCAGACCTGAACTGTGGGTTAGTGGAGGGTGTGTGGAAACCCCATGAACAATGTTTTGGTCCTTCCTTACGGTACCATTTCTGACAAAGAAAAAAAAGATACCTTGAGCTTCTCTATTTGTAACGTAATCTATTTTGAGATATTTTTTTCCAGTTAGGGCAAGAAATGGCTTGACCATTTTCCTCTCCAATCTCCACAAACTCCTCAGATGCCTTTTTTTTTTTTTTCCACTGGTGAAACTGCAACTAGGTTTTGTGGGAAAGTGCATCATCCAGTGCTTCCCCACGACTTTTCTTGAAGTATTTCTTTTGTCTGTCCCCATTACACCCGTGTGCAGTGACACAGTGTTTCTGCACAGTGGGAGCCTGCAATCTCTGAAGAGGCTTTCCAGCATTGCTTTTTAGACTGAAATCATTACAATCTTCAATAGCTACTTGGATTTGAAAAACTAGCACATTATTATTCTCTGGACTGTCTAGATGTAAAAAAGAGGCTATTTTCTTGCTTCTTTTTATTTTATTTTAGTTTTATTTTATTTTAGTTTTTGGTCTCTGGGTACACATTGCCCTTACACCTAACTTTAGTTTGTTTGGATCTCCGTTGGAGCTTCAATTCAGATGTCTTGTGTTTGTGTTTTTCTTTCATGTAAGGTTTTACATTATAAATGAGAACTCTGTCAGAGAGATTTATATTTTGGTTCTACTTAATGCTTTTGAGTTGTAGATCCTTTTTTCATATGTGTAATTATCATAGTTATTATTATCACTAACACAGTGCAGCATATTGTACAGTATGTTACAATAAATATTATGACGTGTAGCATAGCAGATGTTTGATAACATGTCTATGATTTTTAAATGCATACTTTCATAGAGCATTCAAGTTATCTCATTTGGTATCATGTGAACCACAAGCTGTATCTGTTGCACCAGTAAAACATTATTCTGAGTCCAGGGCCTTTGGTTAATTCCTCATGGGACACAGCTGCTGTTTCCTCTGCTGAGAGGAGGAGGGATCATGATGCTATCAGCACCTGAGGACTGTGCTGTGAGTGAAAATGGATTGTGAAAGTCTTGCTCGGATGATCCTGGCTCTTCTCTGTGGCCTTTGCTTCAGAAAAAGGACTCATTCAAAGGATTCCTGCTGAACTGAGCAGAAAGGTAACTCCTCTCTAACCCTACATCTGGTGCGTGTTTGACCCTGGATATGGGAGGAAGGGATGGTCAGTCATGTGGGAAAATTAAGGGTATTAAAAACATATATAATGTTACAGTATCACAGAGAACATATAATTCAGGCTGGTTCCTTTAGTATAACAAAAATCACCCCCACCCCCTTACTTTACCTTTTTTTTTTTTTTTTAATTATTATTTTTTTAAGGCAATAACTCAAAAGAACTTTAAAAAATTGTATTATAGACATTTCTAAAACATGGAAAATGGGCTATTCTGCCCATATAGCAAGGCCAGCACACATACACACATATAAGCCAAAGTCTACAATCTTTATTTGCTCAGGCAATACATATAGTGCTTTTTTATTATAGAATTAAGTTCTGGAATTCAGTTCAATGGTTGCAGCTGGAAAACAGAAGTAAGAAAAGTTGTATAGTCTTTCCAGGGGCAGCCTTTTCCATTCCAAGGAAAGAAAAGCCAAACACAGCATTTTCTATGAAAATAACAGTTGAGTTTTGTGCAATATATTAAGATGCCTGTTGCACTTAGTGATATGTGGTTCACTGTGTTTGTGTAGCTTTCCAAGCACCAGTCCCACCTCTCATGTTTACATTCAGTTTGTGGCCTTTTGGATATAAGACATCTTGGTCTAACTTGTTGCTAAATTAGCATAGAATAGTCACCAATTGTTAGCTACCAGAGGTATACAACCAGATTTTAATAAGAATAAACACAGGCTTGAATCTACACCAATGTCTCTTTTGGTGTCTCTGGATATTATAACAATGTAGAGTAGAATATGTGCTATGTTTTGCTAACATCTTGCAGTTACTCAGCATTAACCTGTTGGGAACGTTGGGATTCTAAAGATCCTGGGCAGAGAAACAAGCTGCTGCTGCAAACAACTTGGGGATCAATAACTTGTATTATTGTAAAAGTCCTTCTGGGTTCAAAACCTTATTTTCCCGTGTTTGGCAGGGAGCCCCAGAGAGTAACAAGGAGGGTGAATCACAGCAGTTGTAGCAAATGTTCCAACAGAAAGTGTTTCTGGGTTTCATGGATTTGAGGGTTTTTAAGGCCAGAAGGTGTTGGATTGTGTTGTCAGACCTCCTATTTAGCAGAGGCCACAGGATATGCTGGTGTTAATCTCTGCCTTACATCCAGTAGCTCTGGATAGACAAGGCTCTACCTTTCAGGAAGGCAACAAATCCTGATGTAAGTTATGTCAGTGTTTGTTATTCAGATGGCTAATAGTCCTTACTATAATAAATGTTTATAAATATATATATATAATGCTTATAAATATATTTTCTATTGGCTTCTCTTTGACTTCCAAAAATGAGGTCTCACAATGCCTTTTTTTGGGCAGAAGAAACCTTTTTAATGAAATTTCTGATTTTTGTGTGATTAACATCTCTCTAACTCTCCCTAACTCTCTCTTTGATAAGGAAAAAAATTCCTTAAGGCCTAAAATAAAAGATAGATGTTCCAAAACTTTAATTCTTCTCATAGCTCCTGATAAATTCATACATATTTTTAAATCATCCAGCTTTAACTTTTCAGATTCCAAACATGCACGAGTTATGTAACACATTCAGAGCACTTTATCTAGTAATAACATAAAAGAAGTAATATTAAAAAAATAATTTATTCTGGTACAAGGCACATTTGGGAACGAGCATATTTCCCCCTACAAAATCAAACTTTATAACTCCACTTGCCAAAATAAAGTACCTGCATTAGCTGAAATAGTTGTACATTCCTCAGTTACATCTAGCTCAATAACTAGATGCTTACATGTGAAAAATAAATGTTAGGAAGCCCCACTCTTAAGGCCTGATCCACCTCCTACTGCAGTCAGAGGTTAGATCAGGACTTTTCTGAACAGTAGGACTGTTCTTTGCATAGATGATACATTTAAATATGAAAAGTAATGAAGTAAGCATGGCAAATTGTGGTTTAGTTGGAATCTAATTTTCATAGCTTTTTTTAAATTAGAGATAGATATCTCTATTGTAAGTATAGAAATATATAAAAGTAAAATACAGGTAAAGAAGATGGCTGCATAAATTAAACTGCATCTGCTGAAGTTATTAACATCACAAAGCTACATGTTAGAGGTAAAATCCTGACCTCACTGAAGTCGAAGAGATGTGCTGCCTTTACCAATGCAAGATTTTCTTCTTGATTTGAATTGAGTAAACCAAATTTTTCTTTTAGTCCATTTGAGAGCATAAATTTAGCTGAAAATACAAACTTAAGGCAGAAAAAAAATACTTGTTACCATAGATATACAGAGGAAAGGAGCAGAGAAAGAGAAAAATAAAATTCCATTTTGGTTCTTCTGAATTATGTGTGAGGGAGGGAAACACCATATCTTCTCAGATAGGCAAGAAAATTCTCACCCTGTAAAAAATGTACCATGTTAAAGGATATACTGGAAGCAATTGGGAAGGGATGGAGAAATCCACTTCAGGTTATTTTCTAATTACTTTTCAGGAAATAGGTTTTAAAAAACCTGCTGTCTATCAGTATGCCATGACTGCAGACAGTGTAAGCTGCCATGTTTTACTGGTGAAAATCACAGGTAAAACTATGTGTGCATTTTTGTAGTGATGGAGAGGGATGTGACTATATGACCCTTATTTCTGTATGGAATGTCACCCAGACATTTAGGAATGTAATTTAGTGCAAGAGAAAATTGTAAATGTTAAGAGACAAAGAGTTCTGAATGCCTATCCTCATTAAGGTGTAAAAGCTCCCAAAAACTTACCTGGATTTTTTTCCTCATAAGGAATTATAGGTGGGTTTTTCCACTTCACATTTGAAATGATAAATCAGATATTTAGAGCTGGCATCCTGAAGAATAACATTATGTCCTAAATGCTATTTATCTTCTGTTATATAGGAAGGAGAAAGGAAAAGTTTAATAAGGTAGTATGTTGAATATTTTTTTATTAAACAGCAAAAATCTTTTGCTTTCAGAGGTCTGGATAATTTCTCAGTGCATCACCATTAACGTCTCTGTTTATCTTACTTTATCAGAACTTAGAATATGAAGTAACTTCTAATAATTTCACTTTTAGCTTAGCACTGCAGAATCTGTTATTCCAGGGCTGGAATCACCTGCCATCTCAAAACCCAGCCCGTGCTGTGTAAGTGCTTTGAATGATGACAGATCAAGAGAAAGTAGGCCCAAATACATAATTACTCTAACACGCAGCTAATATTGGTTGATAAAGCTATGGACACACAATTAAGAAAACATGCCTGATAAAACAGGTTCTTTAAAAATAGACGGGAATGAACTATACCTAGTTACAATGGCTTGTGAACTTCCTTTCTCTTGCCGAATGTCAGTGCCTCAGATTGCCTTGGCAGCCTCATGTATAGTGTTTGCTTCATGCATAATGATTTCCCTTCCCCCCCTCCCTTCCCTGAACGGGTTTTGCCTTTTCGACTAGTTACTGTTACCACCATTTAATAAGAAGGCTTTCCTTGGCTTTCTAATCGAAAACTTGCTTTTATCTTTCTTCATAAAAGAATTGAAATGGCTTCTCGCAGGTTTCTGTAGCCTCTAGGGAGATAAGGACCCTGCGGTTAACAGGATGAGAGATTTTTGTTTAGAAATTTTTATTTAGACAATGAAAAATGACCTCTGTAAACTTAAAGCTATCTTATTTTGGGGCTTTAGGCTTCTGGCAGATAAATCAATTGGGCCCTTGGGACAGCAAAGGAAAAACCTTTGCAGTAACTATGTCAGGACAACGCAATAGATTTGTTGTGAGGATGCAGTTGCGTTGAAGGTAGAATGCACTTAAAAATAAATATCATTTCATTTTCTATAAAATATTCAGGATTTATATAGTCAGCTTTTCAGCTGCCACAATAAAATACTATTTTTTTTTGTTTGAGGAAAACAAAAAGTTGAGGAAAAGGCCTGATTTCTTCTGGGAATGGGACAGTGGAGTAGGGTGAGTTGGAGGGAAAAATGAAAGATGTTATAACAATTAAATATTCAACTCCAGAATAAAGCACTTAGGAATTTTTATTTTCCCTATTTCTCTTTAAAAAAAACCCCCATCTTTTTACCAGTATGAAAGCTTTCTTTCATAATACAAGGTTTTAATGTTGCTCTTTTTTTTTTTTTTTTTAATGATTTAATTACTGCCTATCTGAGAATAGGCTTCCAGGGAGTATCACAACAGCTTTCACACCTATGTGTAACCCTAAAGAACTTTTCAGATCTTCACAGCATGATGTTGCACTACATATTTGCTCTGAAGAATAAGAGTAGTATTTTGCTGTGTTCTCTCTACCTGTTTCATGTGGAGTGCAGCTACAGAGTGAAAAGTTATGCAGGCAGAAATTGCAAATTTGACAATGAAGCAAATGAGGAGACAGATGCTTAACTAAAATGTATTGATGTGCAATTGTCAGTGAGTTGGTGGGTGTTGAATAACATGGTTAAGATGCATCAATGGAGACTTATTTCATCTAAACTAAAAACGAATGTGAATAGAATTGAAGAGTGTGACATAAAGTAATGCAAAGCAGATAAACGTATGTGAAGCTGTTGCCTCTCTGTTGCATGATGACATTTGTTTGTTCAAAACAACCACCCTTGGTAGGAGCCTCTTGAGCTGAGGGAGAGAAGCAAGGTCTATAGAAGAGGGTGTCTCACTAATCCAGTTTCATATTATGAGGTAAGCAAATTTGGCTAGGTAGCAAATTATGCAGTATGTTTATGATACCAAAGAGTTGGGTGTGGTCACTTTGTGTGAAAAAGACTCATTTTTGAGTCTAGCAGTCCATCTTTATTTCTGCTGCTTGAATGACACTAATTTCTGCACTGTAATCTTGATGCATTTTGTGAACATTAAATAAATAGCCTTGTAGCCTTAAAACACAGATAGACTAAAGGGTTTTTTTTTGCAATGTAACACAATGGTGGTCAGCACTGGTCCCTGAGACACATTTGGGTTGTGAACAGTTCAGGTATGGTCCCCATGATGGGCTAATACTGCAGGGAATGCAATTAGGCTCTGCTCACAATAAACATTACTTGAAAATCAAATCAATGGCAGGATGAGAAGCAAAGCTGGGAAAGACTGCTGGGATTAACAGTGTTGGCATCTTGGACACAAATTGCACATCCAGCTCAGTCTTCACTTTCCAGTGGAGCAGCAGGGCTCCTGGAGAGCCACCCTTAACTGTTCTCCTGGGATGTTTTTCCTTTGCTTTATCTCCCTTTTCTCCTCTGAGATATGAGTGAGTTTGCTGTAGGATTTGCTTTAGGTTGGCTGGTCTTTCTGAAGTCCATGATTTCCCAAAAGATTACTTCTACTTCAAAATTATCAAACTTATGTTCCCTTACTCTTTCTGAGTGCTTTTTCATGGGGATGAAAATTCCATTTTTGAAGGCATAATGTTAAGAAATACAGTAGCTGAGAAATCCCTGTGTTTGATGCTTAGAATCTGAAAGTCCTTTTAGACTTTATGAATCTGCTGTGTTAATTATCTTTGCTATCAGCAGTGGAGTTCCAGTATAAAGACATTTAACACCATCCTGCTGGACAGTCTGTGTCTTTAGTTTCCATTCCTGTAGACCTGATTGGTGTGCTATAGCCTAAACCAGGGCTTGTGCTAGCTACCACATAAGGCTACACTCATTCCAAGTAAATTTGGGCTTAACTGCATGCTGGTCTAGCACAAAAGATTAGCGTGGACTATAGCCTGGGAGATTCTTTTCAACTAAACTTTTTTGCCAGCACACCCACTTTAATGCCTCTTTGCAATGGAAGAAAAATGCTGAGGAGTGTTGGTATAATTGGCAATAAGGCCATTCAGTGCCAAGCAGGTCATTCTCTAAAGCTGCCATTACTTGAGTTTTGAACTAAGAGCTAAGGAAGATTTTGTAAGAGGCTTCTCTTTTCCAGTGGAAGCTAGGTGCTGTGCAATTGGGAAATGCTTTCCAAGGACTCTGTCCTAAAGAAACGAACCCACAGTGGACTGTAAGACAGCAATTTTTCTACATAAACAATGTGTTCTGTAATGAAAAAGAAAGAATTTGTCTATGTGAACATTTGGCTTTCTCATGAAATCTCAGATTTGTCTGAACTGGGCCCTCATGCTGGTTCATGTCCACATAACTCATCCTTTACAGTCATAGACTGATGTGACACAGGGTAATAGAAAGTGATGCATTGCCTGAATTTAAAGGAACACAGACCATTTCAGGATCTGCTGTGCAGTATGAGATCTGTATCAGATTTGAAACAAAGCTAACCAAGCAGACAGAGCAGTAAGATATCTATAGCACCCATTAATCAGTATATACTATGCTTTTGCTGTTTTCTTTTTTGTTGTTGTTGTTTTGGCTTTTCTCTGTGTGCTCACCATCTAACAGTATTTGCTCGATGCCTTTTAAAGCTAAGACAAATACACGGGGTTACTTGGGAAACCATTTACAGATCTTTTCTCCTCTCTGTTCTTGTATTTCAATGCAAGAAATCATACGTCTCTAACATACACCCCACCAGAGTTGTGGATCATCACTATGTCTATATAAGCTTATAGTTATTAAAATACAAAGGAGTCACTGTTTATTGTTTACGTGTTCTTTCTGTATGTGTGTATGTGCACTTTCATGCCTTTACATATGACAGGATGTAATGACTGAAGCACCCACACCAGAACATTCCTACAAAACCTACCTTAGTTATAGAGAACAGTGAAATTTGAGTTTTTGTCACATTTCCTTAAAAAAATGTAATACTACTTTCTCCATAGTATTGCTGTGACACTGTGTATGATATAAAGTTTTAAAGCCAGACACCTTCTAGCAATGAGAACTTCAGAAGCAAAGCCTGCTGAAACCATCTGAACTGCTTCAAAAAGAGCATCCTCCTCTCAGGGAGCAGCTATTTTTCCCAGGTTTGAAATTCTAACCTGGTAAATAGCATCAACAGGGGACTTTTCCCCCAACTCTTTTGGAGAACCCCACAGATATGAGTATCTTCAAAGGAGGATCTGCTAAAAAATGTAACAGTCTTCAAAGGGGAAACACCACCCTCAGCAATTTGAAGTTCTTTAAAGTGGGAGCCCACCAGCACTATGAATCCTCAGAGGACTAAATCCCAGAGCACTGTGAAAATTTGTAAGAGAACAAGCCCTCTCTCCTGAATACCCAGTAGGCTATTATTTTCCTTTAAAAGGACTCTTACATGTGTACATTTATAATTACAGAAAGGGTCTTATTTAACCAGAGCCCTGTAGAACTCTTCTACTTTTAAAAACAAATATTGATAAAGAGAAAAGAATGACAGAGAAAACAATTTGACTTTGCTATTTTCCTTTTTCTTCTTTTATTTATAACTGATCTCCATATAATACACCAGTAACACTTGGCTTGTGTAGCTCTTCTGATCTCTGGAACTCAAAGTATTCTTCGAGAGTTGTGAAGAAATATTCTCTGAGCACTGTTATCCACTTCTACTGCTGGTTAACTAGGAGTCCAAATACTCTGTCAGGAAATACATTTATCTCTTTTGTACCATAACTGGGTATGTTCTTCCAGGAGGTACTTTCTCTAATAAATATTCAAGGTTTGGGGTTTCTCCCCACCTCCCCTTGTATTGTGGCATTTCGTCAGGCAGGAATAGCTAGACATTAAAGTCATTATCAGTTGCTAGACTTACCTTCCAGGCATGTCATGAATGCTCAGATAAATTGGACAATGAGGCCAGCTGCCATAAGGGGAGGCAGGGGCCAAGAGGGGAGGGATGCTGAGGTGACTTGGGCTACTCAAGAGCATCCTTGGGTACCTTTATGGATAGGAAAACAGGCATGTCCTTCAAGCAGGAGTGAATTTATCATGGATTATTGGGAAAGCAGAAGAGCCCTGTTTGGCTCAGATGGAAAATGGTTTGACAACTGAAGGTGTCTGTACCAAAGCCAGTATCTGAAGTAATTTCTTCTGAGTCCCAAATCAGAAGGGGTATTTTTGCAGACTTTTGTTTCATTAGTCAGTAATGCAACCATGAAGGAAATAATTATTACTGAGCCCCCAGGGGCTGTGAACGTGTACCCTGATCACTGACATTAATTAATAAAATTTCTGACGTGATGAAGAAATTCTAAAAAGAATCTAACTTTACCTATAGAATTAAAAATATCATGCTCCATCCATGTATTTATTAACTTTTTTTCTTGCAGAATGACATATGATTTATGGTTTCTAATGCAACTGTAAATTCTGAACCTTTGATATCATGCATTTAGTGATGTTTGATGGTTTGATTTCCTGCTTCATAACTGATCCAAAAATGTGTGCCAAGAATACAGTGTCTGATAGTAGCCTCATCTTCTGCCATATGAAGTGAAAAAAAATCTTTAGCAGTAAATGATAAATACCTTTAAGTTTCTTTGATGATAGAATAGCCTGATATTTGCCTTATTTATTTTTTTATTTATTTTTCTTTACTGGAAATAGCATCTTCTGTTTGGAAGTTACTCAGATGTATCTGGTGGGTGATGTTTTGGTCCGATACCAATAAACACATTTATCCCACACAGCAGACTAACTTCATTTTCTGTGAAGCACTGATAGTTGCAGCAGTGTACAGATCCAGCAGCACCACTGTGTAAATCCACTCACAACATGCAAGGAAAAGCAGCAAATAGACAAGTCAAAGAATACTTTGATAGCTCTCAGTAGGCTGCAGTGAGTATTTAACTAGTTGGAGGAATTTCCTTCCATTATGAGATCTGACAGTCCCTCCATCCAGATGTGACAATCTTTTACTAATTTTTTTTTGCTAGCATCTAGGTCAGGTGGGAGAATTTTATTTAAATAAAAAAAGTGCAACGATATCATCTTTACATTTCTGTAAAACTCTCATGGAGTCTCATTGAAGCACAGGCCAACAGAAGAGTCCAGATTTCAGAAACTTGAACATAGACACTGATGTAATTAATGCTTCTGCTCTGTAAAATCTGGATTTGGATGTGAAGCTGAAAAAAAGGGCCAATAGTAGCATTAGTGTATCTGGAACTCTCCTTAAAAAAGAAAGTTTAAATGTCTTAATGAAAACGTTTGTTCTCTAGATCCTCCTGAAGCAAACTATCCCAAAGTACAGCACATTAGTCATAAGGAATCAGAATTTAAATGTAATAGTAAGAAACAGCTTTATTAATTCTTATTGTTATTATGTTGCATTAAGTGGAGCTGCATCAGAGACAAATGCAATGTGGTTATTCTCTGAAGAGTTTTTTTCCATTGAATCTTAGCCATCCTAATGCAAAATTTACAAAGCTGCTGGCAGAGGAGCAGAGAATGGTGCAGAAAATGGCTGTAATACCTGTATTTTCCTAGTCTTGTATTAACTGCTTCTAGGGTAGCAGCCTTAAACAATAGTTGTGAAGTGCAGAGCATTTCTCAATTTAGAACAAAGAGCCATCACCTTTTAGAAATGAAATATTTGAGGCACACTCTAATGTTCAAGCCCAAAAGGAAAATAAGAAGACTCTAAGTTCCCTGAATTCCATCCCAATTATATTTCATTTAATAACAGTGAAATATCTGGTGGCAGGGGAAATGAAACTACATGATTTTATGGGATCATTCATCAAGAACTAATTGAAGCTTTCATACAGTTTAGTGCTGATAAAACACTGTAACAATAAACAATAACAAAATTCACCGGAGAAGGATTTGTTTTGCCGTGAGGAAAATGGTTCAGTTTCATCCTGGGGATTCCTGGTTAAAAGAGTCTCCAATTTAAAAAGGGATAAGCACAGGCTCCTGTGCATAATGACAGAGTGGGAGCTGTGGCAAATGTATTAGTATTGCTCCAGTGGAGCTATTCTCATTGTAAGCATTTGCTATTGTGTGTGACTGAGGCAGGATGCAGAACGACCAATAGGATTTTTTAAAGTTTGATTTTTTTAAGCAGTTCCCATGTAGTTTTATTAAAAGTAAATTACAGCTACAGCACAAGCAATTGAAATTCTGATTCTAATTTTACTAACTAATCTCAGATTTATTGACTGCAGAAAAATTGTTGTTCTTTCCTGTATTTATTCAAAGAATCAAGCTTGTCTTGCAGTGATCATTCTTTTAAATACATGCTAGAGGGATGTCTTGTCAATATTGTTGAGATAAAACATATCCTTTTATTTCTGATCTATTTTCTTTGACCATAAGACTTTGACAGTCCCAAAACATAAGAATATAAAGAATGTGTTGCTTTAGACTTGAAGAATGGAAAAATGAATGCTTCATGGGTTGGCATTATGAACCCAGGGAGATTCCTAGGAAGGTGAGACAGTAATTCAGTGGTTTCAAACCTCACTGTAGCATCTTGAGCAAAACACTTCAGTTCTTGCCTTCTTCTCCTTTTGCCCTCTTCAAAGTGCAAAGCCTTCTAGGTTAAGGATGTTTCACACTAGCTGTTTGTAGAATGTTTGTCAGCTAGATCTTCTGGAAGTACCATAAAGCATAATAAATCTGTCATTAATAATATTAAAGTGGCAAAATGCTAGATGGGAGATTTTATCCTAGATCATAGAACAGGCAACATCATGCTGCATGTCCATATGTTTGTAAGAGATGATTCTCCACTTCCTTTGGAAAATTCCATTATATTCCTGCTAATTGATCTTCCTGAATGATCATACCAGAGGCGGGCAGGAGGAGCAAAAAAAATTAATAATTAAGTGTACTTTGATTTTTTGCTTATTGGAAGTGTGAAAAATATATATTCATATACACACCCTTCTCGAGTTTTAGTGATTTTTTTTTTATTTGTTACCTCAGGGAAGTTGAAAACTTAAAATATTATTATATATTAGTTGAAGTCTATCTTCTCTGTGTTTGATATCCACAGTAAAAGAATCAATAGGGCATATGGTTCCTCTTAGATACGCATGTATGGATGCAACACCTTAAAACAGTCATTGCTATCATGCTCTATGATATCATGTTAGCATTTGATACACACTCATCCCTCCATGAGGCTCCTTCTCCTTCATCCAGAAATTGGAGTACACAGGGACTTCAGTAAATACTGAAGCAAAGAAGGTGTTAAGCAGCTCTGCCTTCTCTGCATCCCAAATTATCAGTGCTGCAACCTCATTCAGCAGTGGGCCCACACTTTCTCTATTCTTCCTCTTACCACTGATATATTTGAAGAAGCCCTTCTTATTCTTCTTTATTTCCCTTGGCAGTTTAAATTCTAAGAGGCCTTTGGCCTTCCTTGTTGCCTTAACAGTGACACAGTATTCTTATGTATAGCAAGCAGAACTTTCTCTTGATTTCAATAGGACTATTCTTAACTTTCCTCTGGTTACCAGAGACAAGCTGTTCTTTATGAAAAGAGGTTTATCAAAATCCAAAATACTGCATATTTCTCACTGACAGTAAGTACACTGACCTTTTAACTTTTAAATACCACATGATTAACTATATTTAATAAACGATCATCTAATTTTGGTTTAGTGCAAGGAATGAACCTTTAACTTGTGATCATTTTCAGCATTTTTAGACTGTTTTGTCAGCTGGTGTTCATTTTGCTCAGAAATATCTGTGAACTGATCGCCATTAAAGTGAGATCTCAGGAGATAAAACTAGAGGAAGTTTGATTTCTGTTCTGTATTATTTTCATAGTGTGTGTGTGTATATGTGTGTGTGTGTGTGGTTGTTTATTAATTCAGGTTAGGAAATGTGTAAATAGAAATTAAAAGCTGTGTGAATTTCTGTGTTCAGAATAATTTCTATTTAATGTCCACTGCTGAGGCTGCCATTGAATTTTCAATAGTAGGAATCCTCAAATTTAAACTTTGATTCAGAAAAACATTGTCATATTACTAATTCCCACTGCTGTAGACAGGTGCCTATTTTGCAGGACATATTAGGAATATGCAATTGCTCTAAAATGAATAAAGGCTTAAATGCTTTTCTGAATAAGGCCTTATTATTGAAATCAAGCCATGGAAACAATTTGACTGCACTGGAATCAGCCACACTTAGCTATTATGTAATAAATGGAAAACTCTCTGAAGGGTAGCAGTTGTAGCATTGATAACATAGGTACTCGAGGAACTGGAAAGATTTCACCAATGTATGTATGTCTAGAACACTAATTTATGTGAAAAAATAGGTTTAAAATGATACATAATGAGTGAAAAATAGGATGCCTTTTTGTGTAAACCTTCTCACACAAAGATGAAACACAGAGAAATAATTATGTTACTTTTTGTCCATAAGTATTCCATTACTTCTAGACTGGCATATTTCTATAGGAGAAATGTGAAATATTTGCCAGGTGGTGTATCTTTCTATGTTATTAGTAAATATATGTACAACCTATAATGCCTGCATTTAAACACTTTGAGTCATATGTGTTTGAAGTTTTTCATATCATATGTGTGTGATAATATAAACTTTTAGTTGTTCTTGGTGTGTCCTGTGTATGCCTAACAGAAAAGAAGAGAAATTCAAAGCTGTTGTTTACTAGCATCCAACTGCACCTTGGTAACTTTGAGCTGCTTTGTTCTAGCGATGACTTTTTCCTCAAGTGGCTGATATTTCACAAGAAAAGAACAATATTCCTCATATATTGTTTTTCTTTGGGTTTTGATTTTTAAGGCAAGGAAAGATGTAAAGAGCCTTAGAATAATGCACTTATGTACCTTGGCATTCCTCTCATCCTTGCAAGATTCCTACATAGCTACCTACATAAGCTTTATGATTTATTTTCAACATGAGACAGTATAAACTGGGAAAACAAGAGAGTGTTAATTATATTATATTATTACTGTAAT
>JANHGL010002368.1:0-18555 GCA_024611195.1 Ceyx melanurus | reverse complement strand
TCTAGGAAAAAAAAAAGTAGATTTACTGCAATCCTTTATCTATCAGTATTATCATGTGGACATGGCATGCAGGTCAAATAGCAAGTCAAAAGGTTTTGAATATAGGGCATGAATTCTTATTGCTATATGTAGAACCTCAACATTCATGGACAGAATAAGGCAAAACTTGCCAAAAAAGGTTGAACACCAAGAATAACGTGAACAATTTCATTGAAAATCCTTGATGATGAGAGATATCTCATGCTGCATTCTGAATATAACTATGCTCACAGTTAAAAGTGGCTTATACCTTTGAGAAGGATTGCTGCTATGAATGCTTATTGTGCAGCACAAGTCTAGATTGTGGGTTAGTGACCTCTGTGAACCAGGGAGCAATCTTATGTCTTAAACATGGAAACTATGCAGTGTGTTGCAAATAGTGATTGGTGTAATGTCCTGTAGGCAGTTCCCGAGAGCACCATAAAAATATTAAGTATAACAGAGAAGAGCTGGGCAAGTAAGGGATTTTTTTGTTTCATTGCTGAAACAGAAGGTAAAGAACAATGCTAAAAAAAAATTTAGAGACACTTTGAATAATACCAACCGAGTGGGGGAGGTTGTGTAAATTTAGAAATACTTGAGTGAAAAAGTTTCTTGTTGACTCTGATTTTTATAAAGTTAAATTTCATTTTTAAAGACTATTTGAAAGTGAGAAGCTGTGAAGTTTTATCTTAGATGTATATAAAATGGCTGGAATTTCCACATTTTTTCATTTGAAAATGTATTCCATGCTTCATATAAACAATTGACATTTTTATAGTTAATTCCTGCCCTTGCAAGAAGATTCAGCTCTGTCTTGTGGGGGATAAGATATTCATTAATGGAAATAGAGACAGAAGGCAGAACCTGAAACGGGCTATTTGAGTTAAAACTGCCAATAGACAACTAACAAATTTGTCTTCTGTTATTAGGACTTCATCATCTTGCTTTTATGGCTTATGCACATTGATGCACGACAAGATTTCTGTGATGACAAATGCAGAAGTTATTTGTGTAAATGGTGTAATTTTATTGTTTTGTACGTAGCATTCCTCTCTCAAATACTGCTCTCTAAAACCAGTCTAATTTTTATTGAATAGTTTAAAGCTACACTTGGTCTTATTGCTGTTGTCAGAAATCATAACTGTTTTGAGTTAAATAGGTTCCTGTTTATTTCAGTTAATATGATGTTCCTTTCTTAATCATCCTTTAACAAATAACCTTGCTCCTCTTTTTTTTTTTTCCTGTGTGAATGAAGAACAGCTATTCTCAGGGGAAATTGTTTTGATCAATCTGAGATGTTTGCTATATTATGCCTAAAATATTTGGGTTTAGGCAGAATTTATTGAAAGTATTGTATTTTAGCTAGAAGCTAAGACAAAGCTGCCCTGACTTTCAGTTCCATTCTAGGGCAGCCAAAGAGTGAAATTGGATAGTAGCCTTTATCTAGTTTAATCACCAAGGCTGAATTGAGAGTGGTACTCAGAGGTGCAGGTATTAGGCTTTGTGTTGCTCTGCCTTGAGAAATCCTTGTCTGGCCTGTGACAATAGATCTTGTACTGAAGGGGAGAAAGGATCCCAACAGGAGAATAACCTCAGCTTGTGACATCTCGTGTAATGGATCTTCCTGTGGTGAGTGTCCAACCTCAGTGATCCCAACCCCTGAATCACAGAGTGTCAGGGGTTGGAAGGGAGCTAGATCATCATCTAGTCCAATCCCCCTGCCAGAGCAGGGGCACCTAGACCAAGTCACCCAGGAAGATGAGATCCAACCCCAGCCCTGTGCAGCGCCTGCGCTGCTTCCAGCACTGACACTCCAGCCAGGAGAAGGAGCTTTTTTCCCTCAGCAGAGATGCCAGCCTGGGTGGAAAGATGAGCCTTTGTTTCTTAGCTAGGTAGACTGCTGGCTGTCAAAGTGTGGAGAGCCTAGCAGAGCACTGAAATGTAAAGCCTGGAGGTAGGCCAGGCCTATATTTGGAGCCTGAAGGAAGTGTGCCCACGGCATGCCAGAAATGCTCATACAGACCCCCAGCTCAGAATTTCACTACAGCTTCCAATTGGAAGGTGAATCACATGCCTTCAAAACCCTCTCAAATCACAATTTCTTCTCTCCAAGGCCAGATTATCAAGATAATGATGCCAAGTAAGGAAGATGTAGCTCAGTTGCTATGGCAAAACTAAAGAGAAGGACACAAAGCTGCCACAGAAGGTCTTGTCACCTTCAGCATCTATGCCAGCTTTATTGTTTTTTTTTCCCAACCCAGGGAAAATTTGACAGAGGAGGAAGAAGGGTTTATATATCCTCCTTCTGTGTTACATACATTTTGGTAGTATGATACAATATATCCACACTGGCATTTTATACAAATTAATAGACTTCTAGGGAATTAATTTCCATTATGAGATTTGCTCACGATTGCCAATTTGGCAGCCTCCTGCAGTGCTTAGTATTACATCTGCTTAACAGGCCAGATGATAATACCACAAACTGTACCCAGATTATTTGCTGAACCATGGAGCAAGTGGCTGTGAAAATAAATATATTACCAAAAAGGAATTGCAGTACATTCAATTGGATGTAAAATCCCCTATCTTCCAATTTATCACTACACGTATGAGTGGGAGGCATTCCATATGTAGTACTTGAATAGTTCTTTCTTATGATGAAAGGGTGTCTTCTGGGGAAGATTTGACAATTTTTCAGAAAAATCTATTTTTTCTGGAAGAATGATAACAAAAGCAGTTATTTTTCAGTAGTTTTGGGAGTGAAACATACCTCTAGTAGTGTAAAACTGAAGGTAAAACTAGTGCAAATCCCCTAATATCCCATTGAGTTTAGAGAAGCTGTATTTCTGCCACGACCCTCATTCAGTACAAAAGGCTCTCACCTTTCCTTTTGCTTGGTTGGGTCTAAATGATTGTTGCTCATTTGCAGTCTTGTTCACTATTAAGTTATTCAGTGTCTTGTTGCTTAGTCCACAGACTTTGTATTGCAAAAAACTTAAAGCAAAGGCCAGGTGAAACTTGGATGCTGTCAGGCAGGATAAGTTGTTTATTTTTCAGTAATATTTTCTATCCTTTCTGTCTCTAGCATATATTGGTAAGAAATTTCTGTAATTGTAGCAGTGATTTAATCTCTCTCACTTATGTTATTTGTTTCTAAATGAGACTGCTTTTATGTTTTTAATGCTTAAATTGCTGGTCAGCTGGGAACTGATCTTGTTTGTGGTTGATAGGAGTGTTTTCCTTACAAATTGGAAGGAAAACTTAGGCTTGCTAACTTGAGAGCACATGCATTCCCTCCCAGCAGTCAAACAAGAATGGGAAATGTGAGGATCAGAGTCTGATGGTCACAAAAAAATTAGTAGCATGGGCTGATAGGACAAATGTGCATGAAACACTAAATAATAGAAATGTGATGTTGGAAATCTTAAGTCAAAGTGACTGAGATGTGGTTGCATAATAAATGTGTATTCAATCCATTTTATGCTTCTGATTTCTCTTAAGAAAATGAGAGGAATTTCAACAGAGCAAAAATATGTAGAGATAATAATCTGTATGGACAAAAGTGATTAGGACAAGTAAATCCATATTAGATGTGCTGTAGCTGCAATAAAATAAATGAAGAATGTAATTTTAGAAAAGATAAGCTGACAAGTCATTTGTGGGTTTAGTAGAAAATGCAGTCAAGCATAAACTCCTCTTTCCCATAGAGTCAAATGCTAATTCTGACAATTGGCAGACTCTGTGTCTGTTGCTTCATTTTTTTCCATCCTTTGGACTTGTAGATTTCTGTGGTGATTTATCAAAAGGTGGTGATTTTTACAACATGACAATTACCTACTTGTCCATGGTTTTGCTGAAGAAATTACAGAAGGAACTATCCTGTGTTTCATTAAGATGCAGAAATACTTTTCCTAATGCTATTGTATGGATACTTCATTTGTGTGTGCAAATTGCAAAGTCAGGTTATGGGTTTCAAAAGATGATATTATAGCTCTAAGCTTCTTGAAAGCTTGACACCCTCCTAAAACTAAATCCTATTTGTTGCAGCACATAGGACACTTTAAAGAAAGGTTTGATAAATTTGTTAGTGTACAAACTGTGAATGTGGATAAATATTTTATATATGACTGTTAGTATGAATAGGAAAGAGAATAGGTGGATTTAAATCCAAAGCCATCATCTACAGTTCCTAGACCATGCCTATTTTTCACAGTCTAAACATGTTATTATCTTAATAATTTAGCCATAACTTTTCTTTCTCTTTTCACTCTTGAGAGGTTCTAGTGTCAATAGTACAATGGTTATTTATTTCACTTCATTTTGTATCATGATAATCAGCCTTTCTAGAAGTGAAATTGCAAAATATATTGGGAAATACACCCCTGGACTCCACATCCCCAGCTGAAAGATAAACTGGCCTTTAGGGGAGATATTTTAATGTTTAGAAGTTGCTTGTTGTAATAGGTTAGAATTTATTTTACAAATATTCTAATTCATCAGGGTAATTCAGTTTGCATTTTCTACTTAGCCACATAGAGTTTGATTCTTGATATCATATGTACTTACACAATCTTTTAGTGAATGGTCTTCATATCAGTCCCATTCCATGAGTGAGGTTGGTAAAGAGCCTGATTATGGAACGTTGTAACTTGCTTTTTTGGTCAATTCAACAGTTAAAGTTGACAAAAGTTTGATTCAAAAGAGTAGTAAAAGTTTGTTTATGTCATTACTGTCACTGTGATCTATCTGCCGTAGAGGCAACATCAAAAGATAAATTGATCTTGAAAGGAAACAGTAATGTCTATATTGATATGAAAACTGGTGATCTTTATTGGAAAAAATACACAATTCTTTATTTTGCAATAAAACTTTTCAATATTTTCTTTACGTTTAACAAAAAGCAGATTGATATTTTAACATAGCTGTTTTGGAACAATTTTCTGTATAACTTGAAGGCATACTCAGAATTATTTTTTTTTCCTGTTTTTAAAGAATGACAGCAAAAGCACCTTTATCTGACATTTAGGATGATTAAATTTTGAAAAATCACTTGGCATATTCAGCATGACTCCACAGGGTACTCTTGCTTTATAAGGCAATGGATCATGTTAGCTTAACTTATATTTAAGATTAGCTGGCCTGATATTATTGTGTTAGCCAGTATTGCTGAAATGGAAACATAAAATTTTGCTACCAGGAGATCAAGACTGTGCATGCCTTATACTGTAAATTAGTTTCATAAAGTTTTAAAATGCAGTGTTTGCTCTAGCCAAACTAGTGCTGTACACCAGCAAATTGGGCTTAAATATATAAAATTAAATCCCAGGTCAAAATCATATGCATTTCTTTTTGGTGTAGCCTTTATGGGCTACATAAGATGTGCACTGCTATTCTAGAAGAAAGTTAACTTCAGCTGAATATGTTTACAAATATGAGTAATTTTCATGGGTTTAGATCCATGTCACTAATGTAGAAAGTGATCTGGGAGTCACAAAAGTTTTCCATCTCTGTTCCTAAATGGCACTGTGTTCTTTGTGTTTTAATGAGGTAAGTGCACAGCAACAGTATAGGCTAGAAATAAATTAAAAAAAAAAAGGAAAAAATGAAAATACTGAAATAATTTTTTGTTGTTTAAACATTTGAGGAATGCTAGCTGATGCTGTTAGACTGGGGTTGTGATGAGGATGCTCTTTATGGCACTCTGGTACAGCTTCCCTTCTGATTTCACCCTTCACCTTGTGAGGATGTGAGGCATCAAGCCATTGTGGAGGTTCCTACATATCCCATCTCTGTATACCTGCCCAAGGCAGCTGTCAGTGCCATTTGAACTCCCTTAGTTTTCTTCACAATGGGAACATTGCTACTTGAGGAAGCAAAAATAGCTTCTATTAGCCATGCAACCTCTGAGGGCCACGGAAAATACTTTTTTCATCAAAAAAGCAAGTTTTTCCCAAAGCTGGGAAATACTACTTTTTTTTTTTTGTCCTGAGAAACAGACTTGCTGGGTTAAGAGAATGTTAGGTTTGCAGCTTTTCCAATCACAAAGACATGGCCTTTACAATAGATTTGTGGAAGAAAGAACATAGGGAGTCATTTGAATGCAGCAGTGTAAAAAGGATGAGGAGAGAAGTTTGTGTAAGCCAGAAGCTTACAGTGCACCAAGAAATTCATGTCTCTTTTGCATTATGGTTGTTTACAAATCAATTGGAGCAGTGGAGTCTTCCAGTTGTAGTGTTTCCAGCAGTTTCAATGCCTCTCTTCACTCTTTTGCTCTCTTTGGGAGTTTATTCTGGGAAAGATGGAAAATATGAAGCTGAATCTAAAATATTAGATTTCATAAAGGGTGCATCTCGATGCAGGATTTGAGTAAATGATGAAGCTTTGAGGTGCATGCAAATATTTCAGAGAAGCTGAACATTAATCCAAGTGATAAATTGTGGAAGAAATGTATTTGTCTGTTTGATTGCTTGTAACACTGCTTATTTTTAGTTAATTAAATATCCTAAAGGATCGATGCATTTTATGAAAGCTTGTTCACTGAACTAAATGAAAATAAATTACAGTTTCAGAAATGGACATCTATTGGACAGGTGCTAATAAAGACTGAAATCCTCTTCTCCCAGGCCTCTGATTAGTGGCTGTCCAAACTGGCACACATTAATGCTGCTAATATTGCTAGTTCTTAGAGTTTGTGTTTCCTTGTTGTTTCAAAACATCATATTTTAAAGCTTATTTCATCTAAGAAGAGGTACCTGATAATCTTATGCCCCTGGATGCCATAAACTGAGGAGGATACTAAGTACCACAAAAGTCTCGTGATAAAATCAAGAAAGATTGCCACAAACACAGAGTGTTTTTTGTACACTGCAGCCATCCTAAATGCAGTGTTCTGGTTCTCTGAGTTAAACTGGAAACTCTTCAGACTGGACGTTTGTCCATGGTAATAAATCTGCTTTGGCATTGTTTCAGCAACACTTAGCTGTTCATTCCACACTGTGGACCTCGTATGTGTGAGCCAAGAATTAATCTCATACAGAAGCAGCAATTTGATCCCAATCTACAAAGCAGCTGCTCCAGGCCAGCCATGCAGATTGTTCTGTGTCACCCTGTGGAACAGTTGTCTTCTGAACTGTTGCTTTGCCAATGTTTTTCTAAGTTTTTAGTCAGTGCTCTGAAGGAGGCTGATATTAGTGGCCACTTGGTAATTGGCAAGTGCTAACATAGTATTAGAAGGGAACTGCTGTAGACTGATTAAATTGTGTCAGCACAAAGAGAGTACATGTGAATGAAGATATTACTCTGAATTAAGTTATCGATAATTTGGGTCTGAATGTTTTGTATTAGGATTTTTTATCTTTTTCCTCATAGTGTGTATATGTATTTCATAAGCTTATTTAGAGTATTGATAAATTTTCAGCATTGAATCTGATACAGGGGAAAGGTTGAAACGACCAAACTGAATAGCTAGCTACAAATTTCAATTCTAACTGTATTATATCTATTATATCTACCCAGAGATAAAGCATATCCTGTTCATGGTGAAATTAAATCTGTCTTCTGTACCCATCATCAGGAGAGACTAAAAAATCCCTTGAAGAAACTTTGTTGAATCAGGTGCCAAAATGTTGATGTCCTTCCATATTTCCCCAAAGCTGTTGTAGCTTGTACCAGCTTGAAGCTTGTTTCTTGGCAGTCTGTCCACTTGTTCCTGATCCAGGTGACACTGGCTGCGTTTGGAGAAACCTAAAATTTAGAAATCATTATTCCAGTGGTTATCTGCTCTGAAAGGAAACGAGGAATAAGAAGTTGATCCAATTGAGCGTGTGTAGTTGTATCTCTTAATCTGGTCTATAAATGCTAAAGAATGGTATTTAAAAACACAGTTACATTGATTAAAATATCTACTAACATATTAGAGGAAGCACTAACCCTGTAAAACTGCTGCTTTCTCAGCTGCTGGTTTGGTTTTTTTTGTCTTCCATGTTCAACTTGTCAACTATCTCTTTTTAGTAGTGCTGAACAGAAAGTACTACAAGCTATCTTATCAGACGTTTATTCTTCTGATAAGCCTTCAGTAGCATGTTTAAAATTCCCTTAGATTTTGGATGCCTGAACACAAGGAAAAAATGCAATAAAATCCTGTTTATACCATGTTTCTGAAAAGGTAAAATTGTACATAGTGGGAGCACTACTGAAAAATGCTGGTGACTTCAGAAATCAGTAGCTTTTTGTGTTTTCATGTTAGATGCTTTTGCTTGAGTATATGATCAAATAGTGTCTGCTTTTCAGTGTGTTCAGTATTATGTAGTGTGCCACTAGAAATGACAGCACAGCTATTTGCCATGAGAATTTGAATCCTAAGGAACCAGTTTTACCATTTTCAGTGGGAACACTAAATGATGGATGCACAGATGGTTTGGGGTTTTTTTTCCATCTTCCATTTTTCTGATGTTTAGAGTGTATATTTTGATTTACAAATAGATTATAAATTACAGAATTGTAATAATAAGATCTAGGGAACCAGAGTTTTGTTTGTTATATAATAACTGTTGTATTAGAAAATTTCCTTTCAGGAAGTTGAAGTAATCTCTTCCTAGAAAAAAAAAAATCACATTTTCTGTTTTGTTATGAGGCTCTTCCAACTGTTCTGCAAGGCACCACTGTGCCAATGCAGTAGTACTGTATTTCTGAACAAAATAAGCTGTTGTTGAGATGGAAGTAAGGAGACCACATCATCTTTATGGTGTGGAGCAAGAGAAAACTCACTAAGATATTTTACAAAATTATTTTTTTTTCCTCACTTTCATTTTTGGAGGGAATGTGAAGTGAGCAGTGGCACACAACGTAGGACTCTTTTTGTAAAGTTCATCTTAGTAGGAGTTGTTTTTTGTTCTAACTTTTCTTATACACATGGAAGGTAATAAATATTTATCAGGAAAGGTGATTGTACATTCAGTGTGATCTTTACCATAAAAAAATGATACAAATAAGATCTAAACAAAGTTAAGCAAACAAACAGCTCTCTTATTATTTGTGTCTGCGATTTCCAAAGTTTCATACTCATGCTACTCTTGTTGTGTCCTCTACTCCTGACTTTCTACTAAGACCTTTGGTGTAAATAATAGCAATGCTAATAACCAGTGTATTCCTAAATGTTTGTTGCAGATTGTTACCTACAGCTAAACACCTTGCATGGGATAATGCATTATTTATGACATGTGGCTTCTGAATTTCTTATTTCTTTTGTCTTCTCCAGGGCTGGCTCTTAACTCAGGCACAGTGAGGTCTATCTATCTCCTCCAGTGCTTTATAATCCTTTGTACATTCTTCTGAGTGTAATATTCATCTTTGGCTAAGTGTGTATGATGCATGTGCTAGCACCAAGCCCAGCAGTGAAACCTGCTGGAAAAACAAGTATACTATGTCTGCAGAGTAATGCTCCATGGAGAGTTTTATGGCTGTCCCTGATGTTGCAGTGAATGGCCATGCAGCAGCCCAGGCAGAGTAGCTAGTTGGTTAACTATATGCTTCACTCCATGCTTCATTTTTCTTTAATGTGAGAAAATTTGTTACAGAGTTCTTGTGTTCTCATTTAGGTGTGCCACAGCCTTTGGCAGGTATTTCACTGCTTAATGTCAAGGTTGAGAAGATGAGCATTGGACAACCAAGAAGGAGGAAGTTACAATATTCTCATGTAAGGTAATGGTAATATTTTTTTGTTTTCCTGCATGACTAAATAAAGTAGTAAAAACACCTAACAATAATGGATAAGCTGTACAGTTGGGATCCTTACCAGCTTAAAAGCATTGCAGTTGTCACTGATGGCAATAAGTTCATGTGTCATTTATTAGCAATTTACAAGCTTTTTACCTTAGTGTTTTGTGATTGTTTTATTTTAATAATAATACAATGAAAACAACTCTAGTTAATATGCTACATTAAGACATTTAATGAGCTTTGACTACTGAAACCTTTTCCTGTTCCCCTTTGTAGTTGAAATGTCTACAGTTTTCAGGCAAAGCACATGTAGGAACCTGTTTTCTAACTTTAGGCTAGTTTATTGATTTTCTTTGTTTCTGACCTTATTCACTGTGTTCTATTAAGTTTTGGGATGCTTTGTTATTACAGAACATCTTCAGTAAACCCATTTTTTGACCTCATTAAGTAACTGACAAACATGAAAGCTGAACTGAAAAAAATGCATATAAAGAAACCTAATAGCCCCTGCAACATCAATTCTGCTTTAATAAAAAAGTACAGAATTAAGGTAGATTTAAGAATTAAATCAAATAAATTTTAATTAAATTTATTTAATGTTTATTTAATTTATTTAATTAATTAAATTAAATAAATCCAAAATAATCATCTTCAGATTTAAGATTATTTTTTTGTCTTAAACTATATATTTTTAAATTATGTCATGTTACATAGAGGCAGGACCAACAGTTATAATACACAATGGTGCTGGGAAATAAAAGCTTATTAGTAGGGAACAAAATATGACTGATAATCCATATTGACAAGGGTTTTCAAGGGAACTATCAGAGCAATCTGAAAGAAGTACACAGTATTTAAATATCACTATGAGAATAGATTACAGTATTGCATCTACCATTTCTAAAGGTCTTAGTGACAATGAAATTGAGATGTGAAGCAAACCAAAATGTCAGATTCAACTTCAAAGTAAGAAGGAGCAACTGTGGCACCCTGGAGAAGCAGTTGGCTCAGTGTCAGATGAGTCACATATCTAGTAAACAACAAACTGGAGGAAAAACATCTAGGAAGAAATGTCATCCCTTGGCTGTAGTGACCAGGAGATGGTGGAGTCTAGAATTGCAGGCAGTAGGCACAGGGCCTGGACTTTGGAAAGGCCAACCTTGGCCTGCTCAGGGAACTGCTTGGAACAGTCCCATGGGACAGGGCCCTGGAGGGCATGGGGGCCCAAGCAAGTTGGCTGATATTCAAACACCATCTCCTCCAGATCAGTGTATCCCAAAGAGGAGAGAGTGAGGAGACCTGCATGGTTGAGCAGGGAGATACTGGATAAACTTAAATTGAAGAGTGAAATAGATAAGGCATGGAAGGAGGGACAGGCCACTTGGGAAGAATACAGGGATTTTGTCAGACAATGCAGGGATGCAACAAGGAAAGTCAAGGCCTCCCTTGAAATAAAACTGGTGAGGGAGGTCAAGGACAGCAAGAAAAGCTTCTACAAGTATGTTGGAGGCAAAAAAGTCTAGAGGTAACGTGGGTCCCTTCCAATCCCGAACATTCTGTGATTCATTAGAGGATTTTTCATTGCTTATGGGGGAAAAAAAGTTTTCTGACTGGGTTAGGAAAAAATATTTACTGCCAATGTCATAATATAACCCTTTGTACTTCTAAACAGTGCCAGAAAGCTTGATCTTTGCTGGATCCATGGATACACCCATCATGCCACTTTCAATCTCTTTGAGACATGCCTATGGCTGCCATATTTTGTCCAAAAAATTTCCCTTAAAATTCCTCTGTTGCAAGAATTATGAAGCAAGACTGTTCTTACATTGCACAACTACCTCTAAAAGCCAAACTAAAAGAAACAAACAACACAAAAACCCTCAAAAACATCTGGGAGAGAATGGTGTTACTGGGGCTTTTGTAACAAGGAGTCCTTGGCAAGCAGTTGGTGGGGAATCAAAAGGCAGCCATTCAAAGTTGTTCTGCATTGTGCAGCTTGGAAGACTGCAGGTGAGATTTTTCTGATCTGATGGACACATTTCTGATTTCCTGTGGTTTCTGTGCAGTATTCAATCCATAGTATTCCCAAGAAACACATAAAAAAAATAAAATATCTGTCATGTAAATAGTTAGTGTCAGGAAAATATCAATAACTAAGAGAAAATTGCAATCCATAATATTGTTTGCTTTCCATTGTAAACATTCTCGAGTAGTGGCTTGAAATTCATAATATAGTCATTATTTCCTGTGTATTAATATACCTTTCATTTTAGTGCTGGCAGTATGTGGGACCATGTAATAAATGAATATAATAGAAATATTTTTTTGTTGTTGTTGTTTTGTGTTTTGGGACTTAATAGAATGGAGTTATGTGGTTAGAGCTGTAACATGTTCAAGGAAATTATCTGCAGGTGATTAATTTCACTACTAGACAAATCTCTTATTTCTCGTGGAATTCACCTAATGGGAGCAGCTTTTATAATGGATTAGATGACCACTTCAGTTCATTCTGTGATTTTACATGTTCAGAGTATTGCATATCAGATGAAGAAGAGAAAGTATTAAATATTGCATCTATAAAACCATTACAAGGTTTATGAAGATCATGAATGCAAAATTAAAAGTTGCCATAGGTTCAGAAGTTAAAATTTGAATTTTAGCTTAGTCTTTTGAAAAGAATGTCTTATGGCTCAATACATTTTTTTTTCCAACTGTTTTAATATGTTCAAAAGCTGATCACCTTTACACTTGAGCAATATTCTAAACACCAGAAACCTCTCAATGCCACTTCACAATGCCTTAAATTTATAAACTCTTGTAATGTGTTTATGAAGACAATTTACCTGCATTGATTGTTGAATATTCAACATCAGAAAATCCTTTGTAGTTTTGTTTAGCCTGCACCATAATGACTTTTGCTTGCCTGCTATGAGCTTTAAACTAATTATAAAAGGATAAAACTTTATTGGTAATCTATATCTTTCCCAGACTTGTGTTGATTTTCACTGAACAACAATGACAAAAAGGATATTAGCTTCACTGAACCAAACATTTAGAATTAAGTCAGAGGTTTGGGGGAAGGATTAATCCTAATGAGGTGAACACTATGGATTACGGGATCTCCATTTTGTCCAATTAACTTCTGAATCTTTATATTTAGATAAAACAATACTTGTGGCAGATAATGGCTAATAATTCAATACTACATGTATTTTTTTTTCCATCTGAAAGCCTAAAATTTTACACGTGTGATCTCCCAAAATGCTCTATGACCGAAGACTTCTGAAAAATGTACAAGAAATATTCTTGTAAGGAAATTAAAGAGTGGTTACAGGGAAACTAAAGAAATGTAGATTGCAAGAATCTTAACCTTGGAAAATGTTCTTTCTAGAACTTCTAATGCTTCATGCAGACTTAAATAATTTGACAATTTTTTTTCCTCACTTGAGATACTTTTAGACATCCCTTAAGAATGTTCTTAATTGAATTTGCATATATACTTAATGACAGTATTATGATATGCTATTTCTCTTGTTATCTTGAGAATTCTAATATAAAGAAGTACTTATTTCAATTGCAAAAGCAATGTACAGAATAATTTTAAGCAAAAAAGAATTTTTAAGCAAGCTCTTCCAAAATCAGCTAATAAAAAAAAATGTCCACACATTGCTTTAGAGCTGAAAGATGCTTCCATATTTTAAAATACTTTTATACAAACCTCATTAGAGGAGTTTCATAAAGACAATTTCAGCCAGTACTTTCTTGAAGGTGTTGGTCCAGTCTAACTAAGATATGAGATTTTAGCTATTGTGCTGTTCAGTGGAAATTTGAGATATTTTCAATTAGAATAGAATAACAGTAATGTTAAAATGGGCTGAAATTTGATACTTTAGCAGGTTTGGATTGTGGATTTTTCTTTTTTCTTAAATAGGAGGTTGTGTGTTAAAATTTAATGCGTGAGATTGTTTATGGAAATGTACTTTCTAGATTGCAAATGTTTGGCTGGAGGAAGCTGGATTTGTTTTCAGCTGCACACAGAATATAATAATGAAAATATAATCGAGTTAATGAATGTGCAACATATTAGAGAGATCAAAGAACAGTGTGGTGAAATGAATTTTTCGGATAATTTTTGTTCTGTTTTCTTGGCTGATTATTTGTGAAGGTAGTTAACACACAAAGGATGAACCACTGCATAATTAATTTATAACTGTAATACTGCTTATACCCTAAATAAAACTGTAAAATTAGAATATTAATTTATGCACTGGTGATTATGTCAAATTCTTTTTTTTTTTTTTTTCCCCAAGCCATGTAATTATTTAATGCAACATTTAGCTGTGACTAACTGTATGAAAGGAAAATAGAATATCTGAGTTATTTAAAGTGTTTATAAATACATGCCTGTGAGATGTTTGGTGTTTTTTTTAATTGTATTAACTTGAGATGATTTTTAGGAAGCCTATTTAAGTCTTGGTAAATTCCTTCTTTATTTTATGTCTTTCCAGTGATAGCATGTCAGGAGTGTAAAAAACAAAAACAACAAAAACAAAAAGCAGAATTATATTTTATTTTTTTTCTCTGTGAATTTTACATGTTCAGCCTTCTCTTGACCTCGGCTGTTCTGGGACACCATCATGACTGCCTTGCAATAGCTGAAAAATTGTAATTTTGCAGCATGAACAGTGATAACTTAATCATTTTAATAACTCTAGAGGGATTTATCTTAAAAAATTGCAATGGCTTAAGAAGAAAGAGTTGGAATAGCTCTTCAGTTAAGGCTTTTCTGGGTTTGTAGACACTGGTTTTACCAAAGGGTTTCTGTCATGGTCTTCAGAACCCTATAAACCTGATCAAGGTACCTTGAGAGAAGACTCAGAGTGTTAAGCAAAGCTTGAATTAATTGTAATTGTCTAATTAGGTTGTATCATTTCTGTTTTGACTTCTGTATTCAAGTATTTGCAATGTAAATATTCTAACTTGCTCTCTATACATCACATCATAAATATTCAGACCATGATTTGGCACCTATTGCTAGTTTATACTCTACAAAATGATTGTGAAGTGCTGAAGCATCTTCCTCATCCCAGTGGAAGACAAAACAAAAAATAGGAGAACTCTTTTCCAAAAAGGTGTGAAGGAAAAAACTCCAAGGGTTTTCAAGAAATCTAATTAATTCTGGTGCCTGCAATGTTGCAAAACCCACTGTATAAGACCTCCTTTAGCAACTTAGATTTTATTTTTGATGTGTAAATATGCTGATGCATGCAAATTAGCTCTCCAGTAGTAATTAATTACTCTGGGATGTTCTTAACATTTAAATACTAAATTATGAAATAGCTGAGAGAATAAGGGAAAATTTGCCAGACTTTTGCTTGTATCTCTGGTCTTGTGAGCTTGTGGTTTTATTGTGGTCTCCATCCAAAAGGGGATGGGAGTCTTCTCTGCTTTACCTACATGTTTTCTTTCATTAGTTATTGTGTCCAGATGGATAAATTGCTTATTTACAAACCATTTTGCCTGTATTGTCCTTTCTTTTATTGTCTCTCAGAAGCCTGTGCTGCTGCCAGTGGAGTGCTGCTGAACTAACTCTTCTGGGTCAGTAGTCCAAGGTAAGTGGAGGCTGCACAGTAGATGACAGAGGAAACATTGCACTAGCAGGATGCTTCTTAATTTGTTTATCTGTTTTGATGGTCTGTGATGAAGGGTGTTTCATCTCTTCATAGCTAAAAAGAGATTTAACAAAGCTAGTAATATTTTAAAGAATAAAAAAAAAATAGTGCTGAAATTAACAATCACTGTAAAACTAACATGGACACATAATATTTGATTTTAAAGTTTGTATGGTGTGATTTAAGTTCAGTAAAGCACTGGGTAGGTGCCTGTATCTCACAGTCCTGAATGGTTTTGAAGAAGAAAAATGAAAAAACCACCAAGATTTATGTGTTGAAAATTGCAGTTAGTTTCTGAAATTGGTGAACTATGACAGCATGTTTTTTTGTAAAATTCCTTCTATAAAAAGACATGGCCAAAAAGCCAAAACTACTAAAAAAAAAAAAAAAAAGGGAAAAAAACAACAGTGCAGTGTGGTGTAGAGATATTTGAATTCAAGTGAAGGACAGTTGGCTGCTCAGCTACAATGCTGAGGGATTTTTATGCTTTCCCCCTCTTTAAGTTAAAAGTAGTTGGTGTGAACCAGGTATGAGGAACCAGTTGAATGGATCCAGCTCTGTGTAGGAGTGGGGAATTATCACTGCAGATTTGGCTGGGATTTGAAAAGATATTTCAGGACTGTAATTCTTGGAACAGATAAATGTTGTTTATCCCTGTGTCTTACTGAGATAATGACTGCTTTGCTGTTACTGAGTTAGGGAAAATGAAGGGCAACAACTGACTTACTATTTCTGGTAACTGACTGGAAGAATTTGATGTAGTATCACTGGATTGGTTTTCTCCTTTTAACAAATCAGTGATCATTTAATTTCAAAAGAGCTGTCTGCATCTAAGTAAACAAATAATTACACCTGCTTTTAAAAGATGCTTCTGCAGAAGAGCATCAGGTAGGTTCTGGAGAAGCACCACAGTAGATTTGTCCTGAGCTTTTCATCAGACACTTGCTGTTCAGCACTATGGAGGTGAAATGCTGGGTTCTTAGAATTCTTAGGGACTTCATAATTTTTATGTAACTTGTAAATTTTTACTTTTAATACAACTGTTTAACTCTTAAAAATTTTCCAAGACAGAGAACCTGAAAAATCCCAACCCTTTTCTTGTAGTGGGGGTGGATTGCCTGAAAAGTCAAGAGATTAATTTCTGCATTTCAACTTAAATGCTGATACATAAAACAGGACATAAACCAGAAAGGTTCAGCCAATAAAACAAATTGATTCCAGAGAGAAAAAATTAACTAAATGAGGAATATTGCCCTTGAGGATTCTCAAAGGGAATGTTTCATCATGGGACTATATAATTGAGAAGGCAGTGACATCTTCCTAACATACACCAAATGTTACACTGAACATTCTTCTGTGTGAAGAGGACTCACACCCACATTTGTAGGAATTTATGAGGATTAAATTTTGTTAGAGCAGGATGTGTCAGGCAGAAATATCCTCTATGGTTTTCTTTCTGTGAAGGGAAAATTGTCTCCTCAAATACTTTTAGCAAAGTGAGGTAAATTCTTAGAACACTTTTAAGGAGAATGATATCATAATAACAGCAGGGTTTATAATATTCAAATTAGCATTCTAGCATGTGACAAAAATATATATGGATAGTTCTGGAATTTAATTAATGTAATTATTTTAAAAATGTACTCAACTTCAAAAAAATTTAATTATTTTAAAAATGTACTCAGCTTCACGAAGTTTTCTTATTCTTTCTTGAAGTTGAGGCTAAAGATTTTGGTATTTTTAAAAACACAATGTATTTAATTGGTGATATTGTTGTATTAATTGCATTTATATTTCAACAGTTCCTTCCCCTCCATTAAAGGAGACAGAATTGCTTCTTTAAATATTAAGCACAATTTTACTGAACATTTACAGTATGGAATCTGATGAAATTAATAGATTTTACTGGACCTGATACTAAAATCCTGATTTCTGTAATATATGAAACAGAAGAGAGGTCTCATTCTACAGGAGTTTTAGTAATATATTTCTTTACTTTGTTGAGTACAAGAAAACTTCAGTTCCTGTGTTATTAACTGCACAAATCTGATTTTGTTCTTATTCATTGCTTGTACCTCAGCTTTTTTTTTCTTTGATATTTGAAGTACAGGCTTAGTTTTCATCAAAGTCAAGTGGAAATATGACCTGAACTTCAAAACTGCAAAGAGTCAGCTCTTAAACAAGGAAGGCATTAAAGTAAATGTGTATTTAAAATGTCATACAAATTTCAGCTGTTTTCTCTAACTATTGTGAAGTTTCCCCTCCCCAGTGGGTAAATATTTATTTATGTAACCTAACTTAAGCCAATTAAAATACAGTTTGAGTGCTCTATTAGACTTAAAGCAAGAATTTACATTACTTTATCAAGCTGAATCTCAAGAGCTCATTTTCACACCTAGGATTTTTTGTTTTGCCTTCTTTTTTCATACTACAGCTTTATTTGGCTATGTCTGTACATATACTTAAAATTTAGTAATGAAGCATATGTGCTCTTTCAAGATTAATTTTTATTTTGCTGTTCTCAGTTGTCAAATCTAAACAGAACATTTTTAAAGTGCTTGTAACAATTCTTCCAGCCATCATGGCCCTGAAAGTTCTAACAGATCCTGTATAAAAAAAAATTAAAAATTCTATTTGGAGTGAGATTGTGGTGCAATAATCCATCTCTGCCATTTCCATAGGGCTTCAAAATCAACTTTTGCTGGGGTATGAATGCTAGCAGGTGAGTGATTTTCAGCTAGGTAGTTTATTTAGGCTTGGGAAAACATGTGCTAGAAGTTACCCTGGACCCTTCTTTGCTGATTCATTGTGACTCTGGCTGGTTTTAGGTCTGGTCACAGAAGCAGCCAAAGATTTGCACCCCTGGGCATTTAAAGGCATGATTATCTGTCACTGAGCCTGCTTCCAAATTCATGTCAACCTTCACCCTGTGAGCAGGCCAGTTTTCAGCTGTTCAGGAGTTGTTTCTGTTGTAGTTCTGCTTTTATATTTTATTTTTTTCTGAAATACCTTTAAAAGTGGTGAAACTGGAGTCTTCCTAACACCTAGGTTACTATAATAATAATATAATACAATATAATAATAATTCTCCTTTTCTTATAACTTCTTTCAAAATAACACAAATATAATCACATTGTAGAGA
>JANHGL010002367.1:0-27631 GCA_024611195.1 Ceyx melanurus | reverse complement strand
GGGGGGGGGGGCTGGCGTGGGGGGGGTGTGGCTGGGTGGAGACCAGCTGGACAAAGCAGATCACATCCCTCCAGGGCAGGTGGATCACATTCCCCTCGGGTAAGCAGACCACGTCCTTTCAGGGTTAAGTGTATCACGTTCCCCTCTCTTGGCCCACCTTCCCAGTCAGCGAGGCTGGACTGCCACGTGGCAGAGACACTGCAAGAGTCCAGTCAGACAGGGAGGAGCCGGGAGCACCTCTATCCCCAGCGCCCTGGGGAGCAAGCAAGGACCTGGGGTGGAGTGAGCTCCAGCTGCAGGCAGCTGCCTGGCACTGCAGGCAGGGCATGAGCAGCCCGCCAGGATGAGCAATATGGAAGTAATTTGATAGTGAGGAAGGGATATACCTGCTCCCAGTCATGTTTAGGTAATTGGAAGTAAATAAGTGCCTTCATCCTTAAATTGGGTGACTTCATACAGTAGGTAAATGGAAGAAGCAAAATCCCGATTTTTGTTTGCCTTTCACACACGGTAGTAAAAATGAACCTTCCTCTGCAGCAATTCTGAGCTAATGAAAAACGAATGAGGTTTTAAATCAACCCAAAACGCAGAGCTCTGCTGCCATAGTTGCATGCAGCTGCTGTAGGACAGCCTCTATTTCCAAGGCTCCTCACAGAATCCTGAATAATTTTACTAGGTTTTGAGCAAGGCTGTTGCCAAAACATTTGTTACCTCACTCAGCAAGCAGTGGGGAGACAAAGGGGTGTTTGAGAGGCTGATGTCACGGGTGGTCACAGCTTTCTCTTCCTCTGAAGTTTCAAAGGGTTTGTTTTGTGGTGTTTGTGCATCATTCATCTGATCCAGAGTGTCCAGCCCTGCCCAATCACTTCTCACAGAAGGGTCCCTCTTGTGTGGCCTTTAAATCATGTCTGAACATGACATAATTCTCCCATGTGCCTGATGATTTCTATGTATTTGATCAGTTCAGATTCCATAAAAATGTAAATAATCAAAGCCCTTCTGCTATTATTTATAACGCCTCACTCGGGGCTGTAATTTATGTATTAATTTCAACTGCAAGTTTCTGAAGGGAGGGAACAAAAAATATTAATAATCGGATGTGTGGCTGTCACTAAATGCTGCTGCTGCAGGTGTCTGCTCCACCACACACACCCAAAATCCCCAGACCTGATCACCAGCTCCCAGGAGACTGGGAGGACCAGTCCTGGCATTGGATTCAGCTGGCATGTCCCCACGGGTTCCCGGGAGGTCCCTTCCAGCCTGGCCAGGGGGAGGCTCCTCCAGCACTGCTGCCGGTAGTGGGTGCTGCTGGGCTCCGAGGGAGCGGGCTGGGTGCTGCTGGTGCATCGGCACAGAGCGATACAGCCCAAGGTTTGCTGGCAGAGGATCCACTTGTCAGTACTTGTCTTTGATGTGTCCTATAACCTGCCGGCTCACTGACCCAAGGTCATGAAGGTCTTTAGAGCAAATGAACAACCTGGAGTTGCTGGTGGGTGATCTAACAAGGGTCAGTTTGGGGCCATACCAGCAGCTTTCCATTGGTGCCCTTGTGCATGCAGCACTGCCTACCAGCCCCCAACCATCTCCAGGGGAAGGGAGTTTTCCTGGTGTTAATCTCTCCTCTCCTGCTCTGTTCCCTCGGCCCTGAAGCCCAGGGAAGTGCCTGGCTGTGATTTGGGATTCTCATGGCTGGCAGCAGCCGATGAGATGAGACCCACACAGCATCAAGGAGCTCCTGCCCTTGCAAAACTGCTTTTTCTCCACCTGCCTTTCCCTCAGCACTCAGAGCCTCAAAGCTGTCATAAGTGGGCTCTGCAGGGTGCAGAGGGGTTGGCTGGGATGGTAAGGACCTGTCCCACCCTCTTCCCAGAGGGAAGGGGGTAGATGAGGAACACAGGACTGTTTGTGGTTCTGTGCCAGCTACTCTGGGGCTGGGGGGGGGGCAGGACACCCAGCCGACACCCAGCAAACTCATGCCATGCAGGGCTGCCTGGGGTGCTGCTTTTGCAGCCCTGTGGGCTGTGGCTCAGATCTGATCTGCCTAAGCCCTGACAGACTGGTGAGGAACCAGAACAGAGTGTCAACAGAGATGGTCTCTGTGGGACAGTGGCCCTCCTGTGACTGGGGGCTGTGCTATGCTCCCAGGAGTGGGACCAGAACCAGCTGCTGGCATCAGTGGCTCTGCTCAGAAACACTGTGCAGAGAGATGCAAACTGGCCTGGCCACACTGGTTTGTCAGCCCTCACTATTAGCTATCTGTTAAACATCGTATCTGATCCAGACACAGCATTATATGCATTTCTCTGGGAATAAGCTCCTGCTTGACACAGTCTGTGATTGCTTTTCTAAAACCATGCGGGGAGGATCAGTTCCCTCATCCACTGATAAGGTATCAGGTGACAGAGGGATCAGCATCCACCACATAAATCTGCAACTAATCCTTCGGAATCAATATTTTTCATTAAGAACCTGTGAGAGTTGGGCCATTAGAGGGAAAAATCTGTTTAGGTTGACACCTTGATGAAGTTATTCAGTTCAGGGGCTTAAGTCATTGAAAGGTAATAAAGAGCAAAGAGCACAAAAAGATCGAGGTGCCGGTTATGAGAGTCTTGTGATGTGAATAGGGGCTTTATTGCAGGGAGAAATTACCATACTGGTTCACTGTGGAGTTACAAGAACTTTAAGAGGCTGGCAGCACTGCCAGATGTCACTGCTGGCTGGGGACTTTGCCCAGGTATTCCCTCTCATGCTGAGTGCTCTCCCTGCTGTTCTGATGTGCTGCAGGTTTGCTTTGTCCTCCAAACATACTTGGATACTATCTGAGACACTGGCTGTTCTCCCTGAACTGCTGCCACCAGCCTGGGCACTGCTGGGGACTGGAGCTGGAGGAGCCCAGGACTCCACACTCGGGATGCAGGAACCTCCTTGCACTCAGGAGCTCCAGGTGACTCCTCAGGGCCCTCAGCCCACAGCAAAGCTGGGGACCAGGACAAGGTGCTCATCCCACTGCCCTGGGCACCTGCACCATCCAGGTCTTGCATCCTTGATATTCCTCAGCCATCTCTACCCTGCATCCTTGAGGTTCCTCAACCATCTGTCTTGTGTCCCTCATGATCCTCAGCTGTCTATGCCTTGCGTTGCTGGTGGTCTCCAGGAGAGGAAATTTCGCTGCCTTCCCATTCTGCTTGCAGCTGAGCACCCCATGCTGTTGCTGCTGTCTCCATGAAGCATTTCCAGCCACAGCAGTGATGTCTGCTGAGCCTCCTGGGTGTGATTCATTGTTGGTCATCTCCTCTCTTCTCAGTGTGGCCATCCTGGCTGAGGTTTTTGGCTGATCATGGCCCCGGTGTGGGGAGCAGCCCTATGGCCACGGGAGGGCTGCAGGGTCATGGGGTGCAGTGCAGCCAGGCAGCGGGTGCCCATTATGCCTCTTTGTCCGAGGGGCAGCTGCCCTCGGACCCGCTGCTCATCCCTGTTTGGCAAACTCTGCTCCTGGCCCAGCAGCAATGCCTGGCTCTACCACAGCTCAGCACAGATGCTTAATCCCTGGATAAAGTGCAGAAGGAGTGTTCCCCAGCACGTAGGCAGCTGGGAGCAGGACTGCCCCAGAGGCATGGGGTGCTCCAAGCTCCTCTGCCTGTGACACTCAAGAGTAGAGTGGGCCAGGGCTTGGTGGGCTGCCAGACACTCTTCCCACCCCCACCTTTAACAGCTGAAGAAGTCAAACTTACCTGAAGTTTTCTGTGTAGGTTACCTAAGGCTAATTGTGTGAGCTGCAAAAGAAAATGTTTGGCCCATAAATCCTTAAACCTCATTAAAGGGGATTAAATGATATAAGTACTTCGTAAATCCTAAAATTTCATGCAAATCTCTCATAAACAATAACACGAGACCCCTGGACATGCTCAGCCTTTGCTAATCCTGGTGCTTCACCCAGGAATGGGGAAGAAACGAGCAGCCACTTCCCTGCAGCTCAGTAGGGTGGGCACTTCCAGCCATGGTGGCACAAAGGGGTCCACTGCCTGTACACCACAGCCATGCAGCTGGGATCCCATCCTGCATGCCCTGTCCAGCAGATGCTCTGCCTGTGCCCATGGCACAGCACCCTGGAGCAAACAGCTCAGCCAGTCAAGTGAGTGCCCAGAGCAGCCAGAGGCTTCTGTCCAGCAGTGCCAGTGCCAGCTCTGCCCCAGCACTGAGCACCCTTCACCAGCAAGTGGAGACAAATCATAATCCCTCAGATCTGGGTAACACCAGGGAAATTCTACAATAACGACCTTGACTCTGAGCCACAACAGATGTGTTTTGTTCCAGAAAGATGCTTTGCAGCTCTTTTAGTAATCATTTGTTTCCATCCTGTCTGACTGAAGGGAAGTTGTAGGTGGGGGTCGACCTCTTTGCCCAAGTTAAAGATGACAGGATGAGGGGGAATGGCTTCAAGTTGCGCCAAGGGAAATTAAGGTTAGATATCAGGAAAAAAGAGAGGGTGGTTAGGCATTGGAATGGGCTGCCCAGGAAGGTGGTTGAGTCCCCATCCCTGGAGGTGTTTAAAAAGCATGTAGATGTGGTGCTGGGGGACATGGTTTAGGGACCCTGGCAGTGTAGGGTTAATGGCTGGACTGCATGATCTTAAAGGTCTCTTCCAGCCAAATCATTGTATGATTCTATGACTACCCAAACCAACACTGAAATAAAGCAGGGAGGAGGCAATATGGAGAACAGCACCCAGAGCAGAGGCAGCACCCAAAAGCAATATTAGCACCCAAAAGAGAGGCAGCAACCAGACTAGAGAGCAGCATCCAAGTGGAGGCAGCACCTTGGGCAGTTTGGGCAGGCAGCGGGAGAATGGCTCTCTGGAAGGAGCCTGAGTTTGCTGCTGGACATCGTCAGGGTCCTACAAGGACTCTACTCCTCTGCCATGGAGAAAAGACATAAACCACACAAATCTTAATGAGCAATTAAAAGCTAATCAAAGGGAAATCTGTCAGATAAGGATTGTTGTGTGGCTTTATACTTGGCTTTGTATTTGTTTGTGAAACAAAACATATTGTCAGTAAGATTTGTAGCCCAGAGATTTGCATTGTGGTTCCTGGATCCCATTCAATTCAGAATTGATGGGTTGGGAAGGATGGAATTTCTGTGTTAACAGCCGCCCTTATCTCAGATCTCAGCTAACTGCTGCCTGCTCTGTACACATGTGAGAGTGCTCCACACATTTCCTTAATTGATAATCATAATGAGAACTGTCCTTGGATCCTCGTCTCTCCAAACATTCCCTTTATCTGAGTGCTGATGTAGGGGTGTCCTGGAGCACAACTTGGTCCTGGCTGTGGGACCAGCCAGGATACTGTCCCCTGCCTCAGCTTGCAGGGCCAGAGCTGCCCTGTTCTGGTCAGTGAAGACGAGGTGCCCAGTAAGGGTGGGTCATATTTCAATATCTGTTTGACTTTTTTTGACTGACTAAAAAATAGAAAAATCTCAAAAATTTTCAGAAGCAAGGCAAATTTCGCAGGCATTGTTACAAATGTCTCTTTCTCAGAACTGCCTTAGGGATGTTTTGGCTAAATTTTGCATTTGGGAAAGGAGAGGGAATGGGGCTGTGTTTGGCAGTGCCAGTGCTCCCGGCTTGGAGTCCGTGCAATCCCTCCCCAGTCTTCTCAGATCGCCTGGCAGCATCCGGCTGCAGGCTCTCAGGCTCTCATCAAACCCGGGCTCCTCAGGGGACCCGGGTCCGATGTCAATCCAAGGACCTCCCGGGAAGGTGATGTGAGCACCCAGCCTTCCCCGTCGGCCCAAAACCAGGGTCACAGGGGACAATTTGCTCTTTGCAGCACTTGGGCTTCATCCAGTTGGTTCTGAGAGGGCTGCAAATGGTGCAGTCCCGGCGGTAATTACGTACCAGGCAGGGAGCTGAGCCCGCCTGCATTATGCACAGTTAAACGCTCGGCGATCCCGCCCCGAGCCTCCCCGCTCCCCTCCAGGCCACCCGCCCTCCGGCCACTGCGATTAACGGATTACGGCACTGCCGGCTCACAAGCCGCCTGTATCCGCAGAGTTGTGCTGAGCAAATGCTGCTCTCGGAAATCTGAATAGAAACTAATTGTTCCTAGTGTCTTTCACGTTCTTGATCTATTGATTAACCACCAGGAGCAGGAATCCCTCTAGAAATACTCTCCCAACTCTCTCAGCCCGCATCACTCCAGCCTCTTAACTAAATCCCTTCAAATCCTTGCAGAAATCTAATTGAGAGCTCACGCTGCTGAGCGGAGGTGCTGCAGCCTGACTCAACCTGTAAATGGCGTGTGAATAAGAGGGAGCCTATTGTTGCCTAACATGGTCCCATCAATAATAGATACCAGCAAACCTCTGAGGGAGCTAAGAATTTCTCCTTTAGGTATGAATTATGGATGCAGTTTAGTGTAATGTAGATGTATCTCAAAGGTTTTTCCCAGTTTATATGCTAGTAAAAGTCAGCAATTTGCTTTTGTTCCACCTATAGGTTTTTGAAAATAAAGAAATTCTCTCTTCTGCAATAAATTTCGACATTAATGAAGGTAAAGACAAATTTTTAACACACATTTCAAGCACAGGATGAGCATGTCCAAGTGGGAGGCATGTGGGGCTGCCATCTGTGAAATAGCACCACTGGAGCAATGTGACATGGGCAGCCAGGGGCCGAGGGGTGCACAGGACTCATCCCCCATGGCTAGAGAAGTCCCAGCCCCATGGTGCCCATCACCTCCTCCTCAGGGCAGGAGGCCAGGAAGGGTCCCTGGGCTGGGTGATCCCTGCTCCTGCCTAGATTCTGTCTGTGGTGAGACGACGGAGTGGGGTGATCTCAAAGGGTGCTGATTGCAGCCTGCTCCCAGGGGGCTGCCAGAGGCAGGGAGACTCTGCCGCTCCACTGCCTGGCTCCAGGGCTCTGTGACCCTTAAAATGTTATCTCCTGGGATGAGCTACTTAACTAATGGCAGCTGTGCACAGGTCAAGGGGCTGCCAGCTGGGATGGATCCGGCATGTCGCTCAGCTCCACAAACGAGATGTGCTGGCACCCATTACCTGCAGCACCCATCCCTGCCCTGATGAACAGCCCACAGCCCCAATAGATCTGCAGGAGACACTTGAAAAGCCCATGTGCATCTCCCGAGGTCAGAGGGCTAATGCGTTTTTTAATACCCTCTGATAATTAATACTCTACATCTACAATGAAAGATCATTATAAAAAGATTTGCTATAACTACAGTAGCTCCTTCTCCAACATGTAATGAACAGCAATCCCGAGGGGTCAGCTTCTGTCAAAAAAAAATCCATAGCTTCAGATTCATGTTGGTGTTTCCTATGGCTCCAGCAACCGCTGAGCAACCGGCAGTAATGAACCGACACTGTCAGCCGTCAGCCCCAGCAGAACCAGGACGGGATGAGCCCCACCGGGGCCTCTTCTGGGGCAGGAGCTGGGTGCTGCTGGATGCTGCTGGCCACGGTGCCAGCCAAGCAGCCGTGCTTTCCATTTTAGCTCTGATCCCCAGGTGAATCTCAGCAGGTGCTTCTGTGAGGGGCTGAGGGGATTCAGGGCATCACAGTGCCCACTGTGGTGCCAGCCCCAGCTCTGCCTCTGGCCACCGGCCCCGCCTTGCTTGCCATGCGCAAACAGACTGGAGGCAATGGCAGCTTCTTTGCAGCTCCCCCAGCATTGCCAGTCCTGCTGCCTGGGGTGTGGAGCACCCCAACAGAGCCCTGGCACTTGCTCTGGAGCACCCAGGGCAGAGGAAGGGCCTGTCCACTCTGTGAGAGAAATCACTCAGCAACAGCAGTGCTTTTGCAATCTGGCACCCAAACTGGAGATTGCCAGTCAAAGGCATTGGCCTGAAACACAGTTTATGCACAAAATCCTTGTTTAATTCAAACCCCTTAAGCACATCTTTTTCAGACGTTATGTTTCAATTTGCAAGTTGGTGGGGTTTTTTCCGTGGGTTGTGGTTTGTTTTTGGTTGGTTTTTTTTTTTTGGTTGGGTTTTTTTTTTGAGACATTGACATATCTGTATTTATTTTTTAAGAACAAACTTTTATAGACCTTGTGCAAAACCTTGTAAAAATATAATCTCTTCTTGTGCCAGACAACTGGTGCCTGCTGACTCAATTGCTTTTATATATGACAAGGCTTGAAAAAAAAATGATTGCCATTGCCTAACTCCAAACAGATTGGAGTGAAGTACAGGACTCATCAATCAGAGATGCCATGTTGGGCACACAGAATACAGCACCCTGGTGCCGGGTTCGTCCTGATGTTGTTTTGGGATTTTTTTCGCTTCCGAGCGCTCCTGGCTGCTGCTGAGCGGTTGGAGCAGCAGCATCACAGAGTAATACAGAAAACAAGAGGGCTGCGAGTCAGACGCCGCTTCCAGCCGACGGCGGCTGCTTGTCAGGCAGAGTAATCGCCGGTTCGCTTCCGTAGGAAGAAACTGCCTCCGGTTTAATAAATATGTAAAACAGTGTTTAACAGCCCTGAAATAAACTTGAACTATGTGGTCCACGGAGTTAATCTCGGCTGACGGCTCAGCCGTTTGCAGCCGCGTTTGCGCGTCACATCTCGAACCTGCCGGCGTGTCCCTGCGCCCCGCTGCTACCCGTGCTCACCCCGCTGCTACACGTGCCCACCCCGCTGCTATCCCTCCCCACTCGCTGTCTGGGAGAACAGGGGTCCTCTCCCTGCGCTGGGAGCGCTGCAGGGGCCAGTGCCAGTCGTGGGGCCGAGGCGGGGTCGCTGCCGGTGCGGGAAGGGCCGGGGCTGAAGGCAGGTGCGGTGGGAGCACTGACAGTTCATAAATGTAGGAGATGACAGCCCAGTGCTCTGCTAAAGTGTAGGGGTGGTATTTCTTGAAAGTTTTGTGGTACGTGTACTTAAGCAGGACTATTGATTGGAGCATGGATGGGGTGCAGCATTGGAGAAGATCAATATGTGCATTATTAATGGGCTGTACTTATACCTAGTGATTACTCATGAAGAAGTGGCCTTCACTGGGGCCAGAGTTCAGACTGCTCTGCAGTGATAGATGCTTTTTCAAAGTGCTGGATTTGAGTCATCGGTGTTTCTCTGAAGGGTCCTATGTGTTACCTGCCCTTTGCTTTTGGGCAAACCCGATGTACAGAGCCAGGCTGCCACCACTGCCTTGCACCTTGCCCTGCCCTCAGAGAGGGGATCCTCTCCCAGGAAAGTCTCTGTCTCACCTCAATCACCTGTTCCTCCCATGGGGCTGCAATTCTCCCACTGGAACCCTGTGAACCACAAGCTGGGCGGCTCTGTGCCACGAGTCAGCATGGCCACAGAGCCCAGCCCTGGGTTGCAGCCTGCCGAGGAGACAGTGGCACCTTGGGAACTTGGTTTGGTGCCAAAGCAATGCCCCAGTCACTGCAGCTGCCTTCTTGCTTTGAACCCTAGAAACACTAACTGACCAGTGCCACCAGTGTCTGGTGGTCTGCTCTTCCTGCCCTTGCTCCAGGACCAGAGCCAGGAATGGGGTAAGAGAAGTGATGTGAGGCCACTTAGTCTATCTCTGACACTCTCTGAGAGGGTAAAAATAACCCCTAGAAAGTCTGCTCCTGATCCCCCTCTATGCAGAATTCAGTTTGAGAGGATGACCTGTGCTGGCAGAGCAGGGAGCAAGAGCCATGCCAGGCTGATGCCACCTTACAGCATTTTGGGGCACAGGGTGAGGGTCTTTGTGATGTCTTGGGCAAGGTCATCCATCTGTACTGAGCAAAGGTTTCTGTGCTGTTATGGGCGAGGGGCATCCATCTCACTGTCAGCTCAGCCCCTACATGAGCCCAGTGTCATCCTCTGTGTTTGGCGTGTCTGCAAGGACACTGCAGCATGAGAGCACATGAGTTACAACAAGCCAGACTGGACTCTGGAGTATTTGACTCACTAATTAGTCACAGACATTGCAAGCTGGGACTTACTGAACAGGGAGATGCCGGGGGATATTTCTGAATGCTGTTGTAGAGCTGAAAATTAATTCTTTGAGATGTTGCATGGATTAAAAGGCAGAGCCAGGCTGGAGTTGGTAATTAGCAGCTCGGGGATCCTGTGGTTGCAGCCAAAGGAGCAGTTACTCCTGGAGTAGACACCTGCCTGGGAAGGAGCTCTGCCCCATCCAGCAAGGCAGCAGGGAGGCCAGGCGGTGCTGAAGCTTTGTGCCCATCATGGGCTGAGATGCCCATGATTAACAAACACATGAGCCTAACGCTGGGCAAACTGTCAGAGTAGCCCCATCCCCAGAGTCATGTTCATCAGGGGCTACAGCCGCCTAAAACCAAGGGTGGGAGCTGCTGGACTGGGCTGGCTGTGAGGGCATCTGAGGATGGCCTCCTCACTTTGGGGCCAGACACACTGGCATTGTCTGCTGGCACTGCCACTGGAGCTGGTGGAGACCCTCGCAGCCAAACACCTCCCACTGCCAGCCATGACACTGATTCTGTGTTCTGAAAGGAAGTGTCAGCACTGATGAAACTCTCAGCAGAAAAAACAGAGATGATTTGAAGTATAAATGCCATCTTCCATTACAACTCCCGTATGTTGCTTTGTTCCAACTTCCCTGCAGTATTTTCTTTTCTATGAGGCACCATAACATTCACATTATCCCACTGACATGTTCTGTTGGTTTGTTAGTACCAATGACCAAGGAAGATCTTTGCCTGGGAAAGGAGGTTTGGGTTCCTCACTGGGGCAGCAGCCCTGCCATGCTGGGTGCTCTGGATGGAGTTGCTGCAGGGATGGAGACATCCCCTGCCCATGGGAGCAGAGGGGCTATAGCAGTCAGACAGGGTCCACATGGGACATGGGAGGGTGGCAGAGATGGGATGGGAGCTACTGTGGTGGTAGAGCTCCCACCCTACCTTCCTGTCAGCCATCACTGCCTGGTGCCTGTCACTGGTAGGGCCCTGGACAGAACAGCCCCTATGCTTCCTGAATGAGCAATAGGCCAGCTCTGGCTGGAATCACTCCTGTCTGCATTTGAACCATGTTTTGTTGTTTGCAAAGCTTCGAAAAGGCAAATGGTTACCTCAGCTGATCTCCTTTTTTGGTTAGTTTGGAAATACAGCATCATGCAGTTGCTGACATCCCATTGCTTGGCAGCGCACCCTTGTTAGAAACACCAGAACAAGCTCCAGCTCCTCAAATCAAAGCTGCCAAATCCGTGCAGCACATCTGAGTGATCAGCACAGTCACAGGTCCCTGCGCATGAAATGAGCCGTGCAGGAGCTGTGGCTGAGGATGCTCCTGCTGACAGCAAGGGATGTAGGTCCCCAGGACAGCATGGGACTGGGGCCCACTGGGATACAGTGCCACAGATGAGATCAGTTCCCTGGTGCTTGGAGAGCAATGTGCCCACGTACCACAAACAGCACATGCTGCACCGCTCCCAAGACACCCAGCTCCAGCAGCCACTGGCAGCACTCATGTTTTCCTGAGGAAAAGGGCTAACTTGGGCCCACATACCCTGTGAGGAGCGTGGGGTGCTTGTGGGTCTAGCAGACCCCAGGGTTAACAGCAACTTGTTTGAGTATGCTCCGAGAAAAAAAACTTCCTGGAAATTTTCATTCCAGGCATCTGATCACAGTTGTAAATCTGCTCCATCTCTCTCTGTCTCTCTCTCTCTGCCTCTCCTTTACATATTTTTTCTTTTATCTTGCAGCAAAAATACCAATTTTGACAAGCCCCTTCCCTAGAGGACAGCCTGATTAAAGTGAGAATATTCAGAGGTGATTCCAGATCACAGACCAAGTCAGCTCAGTTCATCCATGGTGGAGGAGCTCGGCACAGCTCACCATGAAGCACCCACAAAGTGCTGTAGCTGGACCCCCATGGCTGCTGGCAAGAGCAGGGGTGGTTTAGTCCCAGGAGCCCTGGCACCACAGCCACACACACACTTCCCACCCAGCTGGAACGGCACTGGGGCTGTCCTTGCACACGCATGTGCACAAGTCTGGGCACACGCTACAGGAGGGGTTTACCAGTCCCCCAGCACAACAGGGTCACTATGGTGCCTCCACTCCCCTCCTGGCTTCTGTGCTGTGGTGACAGACAGCAGCATCACCCTCACCTACCAGCTCACAGCCCCCTGCAGCTCTTGCTGCTCTGTCAGGGGCTTGGGAAGGCACTGTCAGGTGCCTGCTGAGGGTGAGCAAACCCGCAAGACCCGTGACTTGGGGTTTGCCAACCTCTAATAAGCAAAGGAGCCACGAGCTTGAAGAGATGCGGGATAGAAACAGCAAGGGGAAGAGTGTTTTGAAGCAAAGCCTGGGGGATCCCCCAACACCCACAGGCAGGATGGAAGCTGCTGAGCCACTGCATGATGAATGAGAAACCCAGAGATTACAATAATTTTGTTAAAGAGTTCTTAGCTCTGCTCTGCTCTTCTGATTAATGGGATTTCATGAGGAGTGCAGGGAAAGGTCACCTGACACGTGTTCAACAACTGATGACATTATTCGGCTCTGCCAGGGAATTGCTGCTCCTAAATACCCACGGATGTGCTTCACCAGCAGTGACAAGGAGCTGTGCACAGCTCAGACCCTGCAGCATCACTCAAGCAGTGCCGGGGCAGCTCAGACACTTGCACAGGGATCAGCAAATGCGTCAGACAAGGTTCGTCCCTGGGTATGCAGGACGAGGTGGCACAGCCGTCCTCATCTCTCAGTCCTCTTCTTGGGAAAGGCTGTTCAACAGTGAGCTGCCTCTGACTGTGCTGCCTGTCACAGGCAAGTGTGTGGTACTTTATACACCTCAAGTATAGGTCTATACCTGTTTGATCCCCTGCTGCAACTGAGTAGGGGATCAGAGACTCAGTTCCCACATTCTGAATGGGTTGGTTTGGCAGAGGGCCCAACTTGGGCAGGTGACTCCCCAAGAAATCTTTGCCTCCCAGACCCCACCTTGAGGAGGCATGTTCCTGGAGATCCCTGTGCCAGCTCCTGGTGCCCAGGGCTGTGTGGGGCGCAGGTGACAGACAAGTCCCCAAGAATGGGCAGCAGGTCCCATCTGGGCACGTGTGAGCCTGCAGCAGAACCCACAGATCACAGGGAAGCACCCATCCTGGGGCTTGCACAGCAGGCCCTGCAAAGCCCAGCCTGGTGCAGGTGCCCCTGGGATGGTCAGACCCTTGTTGTTGTTCTGCTGCTCCTGACCAGAGCTGAGCTGCTCCCAGCTCCATCCCTCCAATCCACAGAGCACCCTCTGGAGCACATCCCAAAAGTGCAAGGACATCAGATGGTTCTCACCAGCCCGGTGTGTAAATCTAAGGACAGCCCTCAGTGACTGCTTCCCAAAGAGACAGCTGGGGCCATGGCCATTGGTGCCCCCTGCAAGCTCTGTTAATCACTGCTCCACTCCAGCTTTCCAGCCACTGCTCAGCCATGGATTTATGAACTGTTGTGCTGGTGGAGCTGAGCCATGGTGCCAGCTGGGGTGCAGCTGCTCCATTGTGCCAGTAGTGCTCTCTCTTTGGGTCCCCCCACACCCACCATCCCCTTCATGGGGAGCAAGGCACAGCTTCCTCTGGAGCCGAGAAGGGGCTGATGTGACACTGTGTCTTCTCACTGAGTCCATGCTGATGCCAGAGTGCGTTCAAAGGCAGCGCCAGCACGGGCTGGCAAACATGTTAATTATGGGCTGTTTTCCCAGGGGTGCCCACTGCTCTCCGGCAATCGTTGTTTAGCCTGAAGCCGATTAAATGATCACAATAGCTCTTAAAAATGGCACATATTCTCTGTCTGGGAGTTCCCCTTCCTCCAGACGAAGACATTCTGAGAGTCTGGGAAACACTGCACTGACCAGGCACAGGGCAGCCCTGCAACAGGAGCAACACCCAACTCTGTGCCTCAGGCAGTGGACACAGGCTGGCACCCAGGCTGACTGATGTCAGATGTGTTGTTCCTTTATCCCATCGTGCACCCTGAGGGGTCTTGTCCCCATCCTAGGGGCTCGGCACTGGTGTGGTAGAGCCCAGGCACCCCTTTCCTGCTGTGTCCCCTCTGATCAGGTGTGCCAAAGCTTTGGCTGTTTTTCCAGAAATGAAACTTCTTTATTGTTATATTATAATCTGCTTGGTGTAAATGACTTGTCCAGCCAGCCCTTCAAATCACCTGTTATCATCGCAGGCAATGGTCTGTGTCAACCCAATTTCACAGACAAACGCTCCTCTCCCTGACCACGGTCACTGACATGGATAACTCTGATTTACAAAGCCAATAAAAATAAAATCACTGAATAACTAAGAACCACTGACTTAATATAGGAGATTAAAATCTCCAAATTTAGGGTGACTGGAAGCCATTTAATACGTGAACAGTGGCAAAAGGGTTATAGAAATGTCAGCCTAGCCAGGGTCAGATGCCACAGTACAGTGATTTATTAGTGGGAAAGGGGCTAATTGATAAGTTACCTTTAGTGCTTTTTTCTAGAGGCCAAGTTATTTATATCATGGTTTGTTTGTCATCTCTTACTTTTAGGGTCAAACAAAAATTTTATGGTAAGAAAAATCTCAGCGTCCAGTTCATTAAAGTAGCAAGGTCAAGCAGAAAGGTGGGATTTAGCTGGAAATAATCAGGCTGGGCAGATAAACTATGGCCTCACTGCCTCTCAGAGCAAGCCACAGGGAGACAAAGCATCAGCCACAACTGCTGGCAGCATGGCTTTGAAACTGCCAGTAAATCAGCAGAGAGAAGGGATGGGCAGCAACAGGGCAAAGCACCTGGTTTCCTACCCTGTCCCTCATTGGATGCCATGGCCAACCACACCTTGCCCCTTGCAGTGTCTCCAAGCGGGCTGTGGGTACCAAGCTGGTACCATGGCCCCTGTCCTGTCTGGGGATGGTTCCTGGAGGTTTGCAAGGGCATCCAGGGTGGCAGGGAACCCCTGGGAGCCTCCCATAGTCTCCCCCTGGGCCTCAGCCCCTCCTTGTTGCTTTGCATCATTTTTGCCCTTAAAGATCTTCCCAGTTCATGTCTCAGCCCCAGGAGCTGTTTGCAGATGTTTGCAGGTGTTGGCTGCTGTCACAGAAAGGTCTCTGGGCCAAAGCCTGACCTGGGGGGTGAGCAGGTGCTGGGGCAGAGCAGCCCTTGTTCTCCTCCTGAACAGCCTGTCCTGTGCCAAGGACAGGGGTCTGCAGCTCACTGTGGGACACAAGGATAGCCAGCAAAGGGGGTTAAAGCGCCAGATGAAAGCACAGCTCCCAGAAACCAGTTAGGAAGTACGTGAGATTACAAATGAAAGGATTGTGTAGACTTTACACTTCACTCTGCCTTCATAAAGGTGTCAGCTGGAATTATTTTGGGCATTTACTTGCGTGGTCTAGTGCATCACTAGCTAAAACAGTTTTTTTAAATAATGGAATTTGATGCTTGGCTCATGCATAAAAAATAGCAAGAACATGACCCAGTTGCATAATTTTTTAGTAATAAATAGAGTCAAAATGTTTAGCTCAGCTGCTGGCGGAGTGAGAACACCCTGTGCATGGGGACATGGGGCTGGAAACTCACAGGCACCATGGCCCTTCCCAGTGGACTTGTGACCCTTGGGCCAGTGCAGACACGCTGGGAGATGGCCATGGTCCCATGATACAGGAGTGGCACTTCCCCATGGGATGTGCCCCAGCCTCACACAGCTCAGCCCCATTGCTCCCCACAGCACAGCAGAGCTCCTCTTCCTCTTCCCACTGCTCCATCTCCAGGAGAACTGCAGAACATGAGCCATTGTACCTCAGTGCTGCTAAACAATTGGTGCATGAAATATGTTTCTATAGGAACACCTATAGATGTTTTCTGAGCAGAGCCCGACATGGACAGGAGGTGAGTCACCAGAGCCTGCACACATGATAGGACACAGCAGGAGAGAGGTGGCCAAGGCCAGCCCTCCAGCCCCACCAGCACCAGGGACCTTCTCCCATGGTCTGGTGCTGCCACTGGGCTCCGGCCATCAGATCAGGCTCTACCAGGCCCGGCTGCTCCCAGCTTGCACTCCCAGTCCTGGGACTTGTATCACTGGGACTGCTGGACTGCCTGCCTGGGCTGCCAAGGATCCCAATGGATGAGGATGCTGCATGTGGACACGGGACCAAAGGGACCCATTTAACAGCATCCTTCTCACGAGACACCACCTTCTGCCCCTGCACACCAGGAAATGCCCTCCTGTTGTATTTCTGACAATTAAAAAAGTTTGCATGAATCAGTGTTACCTGTGGTGAGCCTGGAGAGAAGTAGGGGAGCTGGTTATAGACCCGGAAGAAGCTACCCTGTGCCAGGCCCCTGGAGCAGGGCTGGGGTCCAGGGCAGGGCACAGTGGGACCCTCCCACGATGCAACCACTCATCCTAGCACAGGAGCTCAGTGCCAGCTCCACATGGGACATGGCACAGGCTGGCCCCGGCCCTGCTCTGCTGCCTGTGGGGTGCTTGGGGGACTGCAGCTGGGGGTGCCCTGCCCAAGGCACAGTACAGCCCTGGGCACAGGCGCTGAGCAGCCTCTTCCTGCATAGAAGCAGTTTTGTAAGAAGCAGCTTTTTGATTGATGCCATTTGACATATGGAGAATTCCCCACAGCGGGCAGTCACTCACCCGGCTGATTATGGGCTCTGACTTCTTCCTCTAATTAAAACTCTCCCTCCCATTTTAATTCCTTCGCCCCTGAACTCCCTGTTCTGGATCATCTCTTAACATGACACTAACTGCCTGAGACAGGCAACCGGGGATGCCCCATGCCTGGACCGACTGGGGCCCCGGTATTGGTGAGCATGGCTGTGAGGCAGCACGGACCCAGAGCCGTGGGGTCAGGTGTTCAGGGACACCCCTACCCACCCCTGGCCCTGCACTGGCTGCCTGTGCACTGACAGTTCCCTGTCCCGTCCAGGTGTGTCCCAGCCTCAGCCAGAAGTAACCCTGCCCAGACAGATGTGCCAATGCCCCTGTTCCAACAAAAGTTACATCCCACTCTGACCCTGCCTGTTTTCCAGCCTTGTCCATGGGGACAAACAGACTCCAGACTGTTCCTTGAGAGCCCAGTGTCTGAATTTTGGGTAGGCAACCCTTTACAGTGGCTTGTCCAGGGTCATCCTCACCTGTGCACCAGGGGTCATAGGATAATAGAATACCAGGTTGGAAGGTCCAACTTTTTTTGGCAAAAGCCTAGTCTAGATGTAATGGCCCCACACCCCCATCCAGCTGACTCTTCAGTGGAGAGGGCAGGGCAGACAGGGCAGGCAGAGCAGTTTAGGGAGGGCAGGATAGGCAGAGCAGTTTAGGCAGGGCAGGATAGGCAGAGCAGTTTAGGCAGGGAAGGATAGGCAGGGCAGGCAGAGCAGGCAGGCTCTACTGCATACCGTGCTTCAGCTTGTCTCTCATTATACCTGACTAAATCAGGAGAAGTAAATGGGATTTCTAAAGGAAGGCAATGGCCTGCCCAGGGGTGTGATGAACACAAAAGGTGCTATGCATGTTTTCTTGGCACTCTGGGACTCATTTTTAATGTAGCTAAAAGAAAATATGCTTAAACACAGGATTTAACCCTCTGACATGAGCTTTATTCTTGCTGAAAGCAAATCCCCATGGAGCAGAGCCCTGTGCAGAGAGTCCTAGTGCGGGAGCTGCAAGGGAGCCAGGAGCAGGGGAGTGATGCCAGCTGGGCACAGTGCTGCCAGACCAGAGCCCACCGCAGACACCTCCTCAAGGATCACAGATACCTTGTCCTCCCTGTCCCTGCTCGGCACCCTCCCTGGTGCCAGCTGCCTCTGCAGGGGGTTCACTGTCCCAGCCACATCTGTAGTCAGCCCCCACACCCCACCAGATTGAAAGCCATTTGTCACAAAAACATGTGCACTTATTTTTTATAAGTAAGTTACCAGGATGGAGTTTTACTGTGGTGGGTAAATACTGGGTCAGACCCTCTCGCAGCAATGTCTCTCTCGTGGTAATTAATATTGATTTTTTGCAGCTGAAATATAGCTACAAAATTTAATTTTGCTGCTAAGATTTTTGACATGGCTGTTCTTAGAGATTAATGTGGGATTTAATGAAGGATTTGGCTTCTCATCTGTGATGTTCCCTCATCCCGTCGTGTGCCTCAGCCCCGCTGCTGACTGCTCTGACTGTCAGCTTATGGCTGGTGGCCCTGTGCCCGCAGTGCCAGTGGGGCTGGGGACACCAACACCAGGCACACAGCTCTCATCAGGGGCTCTGCCAACCTCCGGTGGGACAGTGGGACCATGGATTGAGTAAGGCTCCTCTCCTTGCATCAATGTGTGCTTAGCTCCCAAATCCAGCTCTGAAACAAGGACGGGAATTGTCCTGCCTTGGCTGCAGACCCAGCAAAGAACAAAATGGGGGGCACATGGCCCCATCTCTGCACTAGGGAAGAGCAGTGCATGGGGCTGGCACTGGGCTCGGGGCCAGGATGAGAAGAGCAGGAGGTGGCACCCGTCCTTGCCAGCACCTCTGAGGGGAGATACCACAGAGAACAAGGATCATGTGGCCAGAGCAGATTTTTTGCTTATCAAATCAAGGAGCAGATGGGTTAGAGGATTAGAAGCCAAATTAATTACTAATGACTTCCATGGGTCCTGGGTGGTTCTGACACAAGTCCCTGCGCAGTGGCACTGCCCATGGTGCCAGGCAATGGGGAATGGACTATTTGTCAGCGAGCAGCAGGATGAGTGTGTGAAGCCAGAAGATGGGACCCATACCCCACAGCCAGAGCCCTCCCAGTGCTGTGCCATGCTGGCAGTGCTCTCCAACAAGCCCAGCAGCCAGTGGTGGCTGCACCCAACAGTCACAGCTGTGGTGGGGGCAAAGTGCAGCCCCTCACATCTGGATCCTGCTTAGCACAAGCTGGAGCATTTCTACAGGCTTGTCCAGGATGTGTTCCCTCCAGCCCAGAGGGAATTCCAGTCATCAGGGGGGCTCACTGGGGCTGGACCCTCCTCTGGCCCTGGGACCAGCTGGTGCTGCCCAGTTTCCCTGTGTGTTCTGTCCCAGGGTTCAGGGTGTCTGTGCCATTGCTCCCCATGGTGCCTGACACCCTGCGCTGTAGGAGCAGGAGTAGGTGAGTGGCTGGTTTCGTTGGCACATTAATTGACTGAGTAAACAAGCATTCATAAACAACTGCTCCTGTTCCCATTAGCCGGGACAACTGGGCTTGTTTCCATCTGCTTCCTGACCTGGATATTAAATTGCAGCAGATGATGAAAATGTGTCAATGGGAAGAAAGTTTTCTTCTGCTTGCCAGAGCCTTTTGCTCAAGTGTGCAAGTGCTAGGCAGAGGGATGGAAGGACAGAAGGACATAATGGTGAGCAGAGCTGTGTATGCCATCCCTCTGCCAGGCATCATGTCCCTATACTCTGGACACTGCCAGGACACCCCTCAGTGCCACACCTGTGCTGCGGCCATGAGCTGCTGGCACAGCACTGGGGACATCCACAGGGACCCTGGGCATATGGCACAGCCATCAGCCCAGCTCTGCCAGTGCTTCTGCAGCGGCTGTGGACGCTGGGGGAATGACAGTCAGTTGATCACTGAGCTGGAAGGATTTTTAAACCAGATCAATCTCTGCCTCTCCTGTCTCTACATGGAGGCTGGTTTGTATTGTAACCAGGTACATGAGAGTGTGCAGAAGATCTCCCCAGGGATGTGAAACCTTACATGGTTCCCAGGGAGGGGAGGGCATGGGGCAGTCCCAGCCAGCGGACATGGATGTGGCTGCCCATCTCTGTGACCAGGCCACCATGACCACTGCTGTGTCCCATGGGATGAGGGACATAGCGTGGAGACTGCTCTGCACAGATGGCACCAGCTCAGTCATTTCCATGCGAGGTTGGTGGCCGCCACTGCCTGCTCTGCTGTCCTGTGGCACAGCTGGCACAGCTGGGCCATACTACAGCACCACAGGAGCATCCCTGCCCACTGGGCAGCTCCCGGCTCATTTTGCTTGTTACACTGAGCTAATTGGTTTAAAAGAGATTGCTGGGTCACTAATTACGGATCCTATTGAACGGCACATCTCAGCTTAGGGATACAATTAAAAGTTCACCCTAATTAATCAGGGGTAATTAACAGACCTTGCATTTCTCTGAGATTAATTAATCAAGGAATCCAGAGCAAATCAATACGGGCAGGAGGGAAACGGAGGAGGACATGAGCTGGGGTCACAGGGATGACACAATGCCTGACCCATTTTTCTAGGAAGAGCTGGGGTCCGTACACCAGGCCCTGTGGCCCCTAGGGCTGTGTCACCCCCCACCCACTGCCATGCTGAGCCCTTGCTCTGCCCTCTCCTCGGCATAGGTTCTACTGCGGGTCCATCCAACAACAGCACTGCGGGTCCAACCCAAGGATCCTCTGCCCAGCCCGCTAGGCTCCTTCCCCTGGAGCCTTTGTGCCCAGCTCTGTCTGGGCCTCAGCCATGCAGAGGTGAGCAGCAGTGCCCATGCGGAGCCATGAGGCCCAGGGACACAGAGTTGGTGGCTAGAGCACCACAGTGTCCTAGACTCAGGGCTGATGCAGCCATGCCGATCGTTAACAGTGGTTTGGCTGAAACTCCTTTATCTCCAGCTCCCCAAGGAGAAACATATTGAGATAATCCAGACAAAATGATAGATGTATGTCGGTGTCTTGTGTATGGATCTGGCTTGGTGTTTGTAATATTTTGCTGCTAAGGAAGCCCTCGTTTGTGATGTGATCGAGGACCCCGTGCCAAATCATGGAAATTTATGTGCTTGTAGTGGGGAACTTAATCACCAGAGGGGAAATGCCCACCTCGTTTTTCTCATGAAAGAGGAATGCAGTGCTTTGATTTTTGGCTGCAGTATAAACAGGGTGTGATTAAATATTGTTTTCCCTCTCTTTCTTGTCATTAATCAGGATATAGCTGTGAGCGCTGGGTGTGACGTGGGGACACTTGCTTTGATTCCTCGAGTTCTTAAATGGTTTTGTTCTCTTTTCAATCCCATTAAAAATAGAAGGCAGGGTGTTTCAAAGTGCTCCTGCTGGAGAGTGCTTCTGATCTGGAGGATGCACACTCGCCAGGAAACGGCTGTGCTGGGGGGTAGAGCACCAGCACTGCAGCCACGCGGCTCCTCCCGCACCTTGCACGTGCAGCACTGCTGTACCAGGCCATGACGGGCCCCTGCAGCTGGGGCAGCCTCGTGGCATCAGCACACATCAGGGCTCAAGGCTGTCCCCCGTGGGCAGCCACCTCAATGCACATCCCAGCCTGTGCTGGCAAATGAATATCCCTTAACTCCCAGACACCAGGAGCCCCCCACCTCGGCTCCTTGTGTCATGGTGCGGTGAAGCTGTGGCTCCCTGAGGTCTGTCCTGTCAGGGCAGTTACTGCTCAGTCCTGTTTGTACAGGTGCCCAATATGGGGAGGCACAGAACGACCCACACCCCTGGGACCCTCAGCCGGGACTGATGTACTCAGCCGATACACAAGCAGATGGAGGCTCCCCTTGAGGTGTATTTCCTGCCCTGAGCTCAAGTGGGCCGTGATGGGAATCAGTGCCTGTGGCATGAAAGGATAGGCTGGAGGGAGCTTTTGGCCTCTGGCCACACTGCCCAGCAGAGCTGTAGGAGGGCACCAGGCTGGGCAAGGCTGTGAGCAGTAGGCACCATGGGCTGGGAGCCACCTCACAGCTGTCACTCTTCTCCTGCCTGCCCTCTGCCCCTGACACATCTGCCACCTCCTGCGCAGTCAGTCAGAGGATGCTGCAATGTCACCAGCAGCTGGTTTTGACTGGTCCCAAGAGTCAGAGAGGGGTGTGAATGCTGATGGTTTTGCAGGAAGGATAACGCAGGCAGCACGAGCTGCTGGGAGCCCTACTCCAGGCATGGCCCATGGTGGAGGGGGAGATGAATCCAGCCCCACAGCCCTCTCCTGCCCACCCAGATTGTCAGCAACCCACAGCCTATGCTGCCCACATGCTCTGCCCAGCAGCTGCCTGCACACACCACATGCCCTTGCCCATAGCTCACTGAGATGGGGACTGCTCCCACCCATGTGCTTCCCTCGTTCACAACTCAGGCTCTGTGGAAATGCACCAGAAACTGCTTTCAAGTAAGTTAATTTTAGTGCAAAGCTGCCACAGAAGCTTCTGCTGTTCTGTCTGTCACAACCTCTTGTGTCTTGTACAGCCACACCATCCCTCCCCAGGCTGCCCAACAGCCAGGTCCTCCCCAAAGCACCCCCACTGGGGGACCTCGTCTCCTCTGGCCCCTCTGCAGCCCCAGGTGAGGAGCAAATGGGTGATGACCCAGGACCTTTCAATTGGAAGAGGACTAGGATTTAAAGGCTTCCAGCAGTGGAGGCCTGTCAGGGATGGTGTTGTCTGGAATGGTTTTGTTGTTGGGGTACAGAGGGTGAAGCTCATGTTGTTCCAGGGCTCTCTGGGCACTTGGCTGCTTGCTTGGAGGGATCAGAAGAGGGAGCTGCTCCCAGATGATCATCCATCCCCAGGAGATTCTGCAGGTGGGTTGATACTGATCTGGGAGTGACTGCAGGATCCACCCTGGCTGTGGTTCTCTCTCTGGAGCAACAGCTTTTTTGTGGCCTGAGACCTCCGGCAGCACACCCTGCTCTTGTGGCTTTTTAGCCAGCCTGTGGCTTCCAGTGTGGGCAGTGACACCTCCTGGCATGTGGGGAGGGGCTCCTCACTGTGGGGAGGAAGAAGAGGACAGACCTTCCTCCACCCAGTGATGGTGTCAGAGGACAAAGCACGTTGGGAATGAGTGTGAATTACCCAGTTTTCTTGCTTCAGTGTGAATGGGGCAGCTTGCTTTTTATTTTCTGCTTTAAAGTTTATGTAAGGAGAGGGTGGGGTTATAAAGCTATAGAAGAGCTGGGCTGAACATGAGGCAGTATTGAAAACAAGCTTTAAAAAAAAAATTACCAGCTTGTGTTTGAGTACAGATTCCTCATTTGCAGTTAAATATAATTGTGAAGGTATGTGAGCCAAAGAGATATTTCTAGTTATTGGAGAGCTAGCTCCTGCCCCTGTGATCCCTAAGGAATGATAATGAGATTTAACCTAAGCAGACGCTGTGGAGAGCCTGTGAGAGCTCCATGCGTGATGGTGCAATGATGAGGAGCAGAGGATGGTTACAGGATCCCTCTCTGCTGCAGCGTGCAGATGAACTCTGCCAACTGCATCATTTTCTGCAGTGTGCTGTTCATACAGTGGCTCCAGAGCACGAGATGCTGGCAGACCCAGCATGGCCACCCAACGCACTCTAACAGGGTGTCTTCAGTGGTATGAGAGATGCTTGCAGTGGAGCAAGAGAGGATCAGCTACCCTCGAGGGCCAGGACATGAGGAGCCTGTGGGTCATCCTCACCCTGCGGGATCCCAGGACCTTTCCCTTCCCCTCCTTATGGCAGGAGCTGGTCCTCAAGCCTTGATCATCTCCAGCCCCAGCACAGCTGGGATGTGCCCAGCCCCATGGGCACGATTCAGCCTGTGGCATCTGCTTCCTCTGCCTAGTCAGTGATGGCTGGGGATGGAGACTCAGCCTGACCCAGCATACTCATCTACTGGCTGTGGTACTGGGTTCTGCACCTGCTGGACCATGTCCCCATGAGAGCAGCCTTTGCCTCCACTGTGGTGGAGTGGCAGGGCTGTGTCACAGACACCCACTATGAGGGGTGGGAGCTCTGAGGGCACCAGCGAACCCCTGCCCACCTCCGGTATGGTCTTTGCAGCGTCAGTGACAGATATGTAAGGATTAAATTGCAGTAATCGCTGTAATCTACTCAGTGAGATTAAAACCTCCCTCCACCCCCAGACTTTATCCCTTTCATTCCAGGACTCTGCTAGCAGTGATTACAGCCGGGGGAAGCCATTTAGCTTTTAAGTACTGCTCCATCCTGCTTAAAAATGCATTTCAGAATCAAATGAGTTTGTGCAGCATGGCCAGGGCTGGCTGCTCCAGCTGGGCAAGAGGCTCGGAATTAGGACCAAAGTAGCTTGAGTCAGAGTCAAAATTAAATTTACTGTTTCTGGCCTTATTCAGAGTACAGTGCATTTACAACTGATTAACAAGGCTTAACAGGAGTTTCAGACTCAATTCAAGGCAGCTTGGAAAGTCTCTGCTTCCACCCTGCTTCCTGACAGGCACTTTTGGACTCTGCTGCCCTGGGAAGACCCCACACTTCAGAGCTGAGAGACCTGCCAGCCGGCAATCAGTTTGGTGGTGATGAGCTGAGGGGCCGCAGGATCAGCCTTTTGGGAGCAGCTCTGAGGCCAGGGCATCTGGAGTATCATTAGGGATGGGATATCACCTCCATCGCCTGCATCACCAAGTCTGTGGCTTTCACTGGGCCTGGGATGGTGAGAGGGCTACACTGTGAGGGAGGGCTGATGGCTGCTGCAGTGATGCCAGAACCTTTGGCATTGGCTGGAACAGGAGAGAGAACACAGTCCCAGGGGGCTCCTAGTGACTAAGAATGGCCAGGTCACATTAGCATGCCCCCCAGCACAGCACCCACAAGAGTCCCGGGATGTACAGCAGGTATCTGAGCCCCACCAGACCTGACTCCCATCCTTACACCCTCCTGGCCCTTTTGCTGCATCTCTCCTCCACTTCCTGCTGCTAAACACTGAAATGTGCTTTCTCCAGCCCCAGGATTCCTGCCAGGACAGGGAGAATAGGGAGACACTTAAGTAGCAGACCCTGTGGCAGGGTTCTTCATGCAGGTGTTCAAGTACATTGCCAGGGCCATGAGGAAGGAGCAGCTCATCCTCAGTTGCCTCAGAGCACTGAAGATCCCTTGTCCAGGTACATGGACTGCTCACTCATCAATTCCCAGTACAAAGAAAGGTGGCAGTTTGTCAGCCCAGAATCAAAAGGTTGTTAATGACATCCATATTAGACACAGAAATCTGGATTAACAATGACACTTTGGTCCTGAGGACTTTGTTTGTTTGTTTTTTATCTGGAAATACATTCTAACTTTAATCTCTTCTGCCTACAACCTGAAGACATCAAGGACAGAATAGCACCTTTAATCATATTTGCTATTTTCAGTATGCATTATATTGCTTCTTTATTTTTTTTTCCTGTAGGTTTCATGTGCTCCTGGCACAGACTTCCTTTGTGTATTTCTGTAATCTCATGATCCTACATTTCTACAAGCATTCTCCTTCTGCCTGCCCAGCAGCTCCCTGTGCTTGGGGTGAGCCCTTGGACCAGGTCCTTCCTGATGAACCTGCCAAGCCTGGAAGCCTCTCAGCAGCAGTTCTTGTCTGCTGTCAGTTCATGGCCCAGTGTGATCAGTGCCTTTGGGGAAGTGTGTGTGTGTGTGAGGGTGGGACAAGGCAAAAGGGCTGAGGGACAGAGACAAGCTCCAAATCCCTTCCATTGTGTCTGTTTCATGAGTTCTGTCTGGCCACAGCTCCTCTGGTCCTGTGAGCTGAGTGCTGCTCAGGGAAGGGAAGAGCTTGAGAGTCTTTCTAGAGACATTTGGAGAAAATGTCCTGTGGAAGACCAGCATCAGCAAGCTGCAATTGGTCTGGGAGGGACTGGACTCTGTGAAGGACCTTAAGGATTAATGTTGGGCAAGGCACTGGAGACTTGGGAGCTACTTTGGTAAGGCTCACCCCACCAGGGAAAATGAAAAGCCTAGGAGCAATGAAGGAGGAAAGAAGGGAAAGATCAACTTGGGAAGAGGGACAGGAACCCAAGAGAGGTGAGGAGGAGAGGGGAGCACTGGTGAGACCCTGAAAAGGGACTAATAAAGCTGGAGAAAAGACGATAAAGAAGAGGAAGGTGGAAGGCTGGCAGCAAAATGCAGTGTCAGGTCAGTTCAGGAGTGGGTGAAGGGGGGAGTACACAGTGAGGGAGGACCTTCTCCAGAGCTCAAAGTAATTTCTCCAGCCTCTGTGATGTGAGGTGCTGAATGATGAGAGGGGAATCTCCTTTAGCAATACATAGGGCTCCTTCCTCCCTCTGTGCTGGGGCAGTGCTGACAGCAGCTGGTGCCTGTATCCCCCCTCTCCTGGGATCCCACTAGGGCTGACTCCTGGGGCTCCTGTTAGCACAGGTGGTAGGGCTGGGAGTGTGCCAAAAGCGCCTGAAAGCTGTTGTTTCCGTAGCGTGGGGTGTAAACAGCAAACATATCATGGAAAAGATGTGTCCTGCAAAGATACAAAGACTGGAAGCAAAATTGTCAGCTTTACAAAACATTCCTCCCTTGCAAGCAGAGAAACCTGGAGGTGTCTAAGCATCCACACCAGCTTTATTTATCCGGATGCCTTAATGTTCAAGCTTAAGAAATGTGTTTGCTGCTGAGGCTCAATCACCACATGGAAGCAATAAAATGGCTAAAAATGGAAAAAGCAACTTTTCCACCGATTTGGCAGTTTGTCACAGAGACGAACTGGGTGATGGACACCTCCTGCCCCTGGAAGGGGGGCCTGCCAATGCCAGGCCACTGAGTACTCCCACGCCCATGCTCCTGCCTTGCTATCACTGCATCCCCTGGATGAAGGATTGAAACACTGTGGGTTCTGTCAGTGTCACCTCCTTGGTTGGCACTTCACTGGCTCACATGGAGGGGATGTGGCCCAGTGGGAGTACTAGAGGTGGGTAATTTTACTCCAGCCAGGAACAGAGCCATGCTGCTGGCTCCTCCTGGCTGGCACTGGATGCACAGCTTTGTCCCCCTATCCTGCACCTCACAGAGGTGCTGGTGCCCCTGGCTCTCCCAGGCAGAAGCTGCTGTCACACAGCAGAAAACAAGGCATCAAATGTCCCAAATGCAAATCCCTGTGGGGGTCACTTTCTTTGGCACCTCAGAATGATGAAATCGGACCCACAAGGACTCAGCCCCTGTCCTCCAATTCCAGAGCTCTCCTGAGCCAGCAGACCCTTCCTTAAGAAACGATTTTTAATTATTTAGAGGTCCAATCCTTGTGCTCCAATACCCATACAGGTGAAAGAGGCTGCAGGGACCACTGTTTTTCAGCTGTTTTTTCCATCTTTCTTTACACCTGCACTGAGTTCCTGGGTGTTGCACAAGAGAAACTTCATCTCCACCATGGACCAGCTGCCAGGAAGCTTGCAGCAACCTTGTTTGTGTTGGGCTGGCACTTCTCGCCTGTCTCTCTCTATTATCATCCTTCTTCCCAAGTAACAAGACAAGTAGTTTTCTGCAGCTGAATGAACTCTTCTGTGCTGAGAAAGCAGGATGGTGACTGTTAATGCTTCAGTGGTGTGCACGCAGCCCTTTGGCTCTAACATGAGCAACCAAGCAGGAGTCTAGGATGTCAGGGTGTGAGAGGGAATGAAGCTGTATCGAGCCTGTCGAGCTGTATCAAGAAGGGTGGGAATGAAGCAACAATCTGCACGCACACCCTGCACCAGCCTCGTGGTTCTACTGGGCTAGCCTGCTTGCAGGGCATCAAAAACAATCGAGGCTGAGCATCCCCAGCTTGGCAGCGAAATTTCATTCTTGCATCATCTTCAAGCCTTTCCTTCTTGCTTACCGGCGGTATCACCGCGGCCGATGGCTGCTCCGCCTGTCCTTGCTGAGGACAGAAATCGATGATGCCGTGCGGGGCGGCCCTGCCGCGCTCTCTCCTCTCCCTCGGAGCA
>JANHGL010002365.1:0-25652 GCA_024611195.1 Ceyx melanurus | reverse complement strand
ATAATATAAGATATATAAATATACTTCTGATTTATGTTATTTGGGTCCATCCCAGTAGGGAATTCCCAGTTACCTGACCAGGCATGATCCCTGTGCACCATTATTCTTTTGTTTGTCATTCTTTTTTAGGCTGTACAGTTGAGGGCTCCATAGGTAGTGCTGTCTCCACTACCTGCCTTTGGAGGACAGGTTGTACTGTGGGGTCTGGTATAGGTATTACTGAGGTGGGTAAAGCCAGAGTTAATACTGTACTGAAAGATAAAAGCCCAAGACCCATAATGTTATGATCCATGTTGTTACTTTTGCTAGGCTAGCTTATCTGGGGAGGCTCCTTCATGTATAGGATGGCAAGCATTAGCCAGAGTTTGGGGAGACTGGACTATTGAATATGTTTTTCAGCCTTGCACAGGTGGTGTTTTTTTTTTCTTTTCATCTCTACAGCCTCCACAAGGTGCTCTTCACAGAACAGCCAGAAACTTACTACAAATGGGACAACTGGCCCCCCGAGAGTGACCGCAAGTGAGTGTATGCCCCCCTGCCCCTGTAGCTGGGTGCATGGGTGCCAGCATGGAGCTGCTGTAGCTGAAGGCAGAGGAATGGGTGTTTTCTAGTGTTCCTTGTGTAGCTCTTTGTTGGAAAGGCTTGGAGTTGTGCTTAGATTTTATTAATCTGTTACATTGCCTTAAAATTGAGGGATGTTGCTCCATTCTCCATCTATTCCTTTTCCCCTTTCATTCCTGTTCCCTGGGCCAAGCTGTTCTGTATCCCGATGCTGTAACTGTAAGAAGTGCAGCCCTGCACTGCACGGTTTACTGGGGTAATGTTAGGGACCCCAGACTTAACTAGGCTGAAGTGCAGAGGTACAAAGCAATGTGAGCAATACTTTATAAAACAGTTCCTTTCAGGTAGTTGCATTTGAAACTGGACACCAAGGGAAGGGGTTGTATACTAATCTGTGATTTCTTTTATTCAGATGAGTTCTATGGCCTGTGGAGGGTCTCAGGAACCCTTATGCTGTTGTCAAAAGAAACATGATTCATGTCCTGTGTCTCATGCAGCTTCTTCCTTCGCCTCTGCTCTGAGGTGCCCATCCTTGAAGACACACTGATGCGGATCCTTGTGATTGGATTGTCCCGGGACCTTCCTCTTGGCCCCGCAGATGCCATGGAGCTTGCTGACCACTTGGTGAAGCGGGCTGCAGCTGTGCAAGCAGATGGTAGGACTGTGCAAAGCTCCAGCCAGCCAATGGGTCCTTCTGTTTGCATGTCCTCTTATGACCACCTGGGGCTGAGGTGGCTCCTACCACATTCCAAAGAGCCTTTGCATCACTTAAAGCATGTTTTAGTCATGCTGGCTAAGCATTTGGCTCAGAGCCAGACATGTATTGCTGTTGCTGTCTCACTAGAGAAACCTCTTCTTTTCACCTCTTTCTTCCTGTTACTAATTTTCTGTCCTGGAGTGTTTTGGAAATTATTGGTTGTGTTGATGGTGAAAGGCTGTGAATAACCATCCAAAGATTTGAGTTAACATTTTTAAACTTAATTCCGTTATACTACTGTAAAATTAGTAGAAATTTTTAGGCAATGCAAAAATGAAAGGGTTGAAATTAAAGTAATGACCCCATATATTGTATGTTCCTTCCAATCCCATTATTCAAACACTGTTACAAAAGCAGCTGTAACTCTTAGACTTTTTATTAATTCATTCAGCATTTGTTCAAATTCCTGCATACTTGGAGAGTATGTCCATTCATTTTGGCTATATATGTTAGTGTCAGAGTTGATGTGGTTGTCATGAGTTTGATACTTAAGGATCTTAAATGCTTTTAATGCTGACTGATTAATAGGAAAATCTAATCTAGATTTGGTCAGTGCAAGAAGAATGAGTTAGATTTTGCTGTTTAATATCCTGTGATAGCACGTCCAGTACTTGAAATGATGCACCATTTCAAATGCTGGAAGATTCAGAGTAAGTTAGAGTGAGTCTGAAAAATTGCAATGAAGTTGAAATGCATTTTTAGTTCCACTGAACCCCAGAAGTTCTGAGCAGATTTGCTACTTACCTGAAAGAGTGTATCTGAGTTCTGAAGAATACAGGTATCATATCACAGAATCACAGAATGTTAGGGATTGGAAGGGACCTAGAAGATCATCTAGTCCAACCCCCCTGCCAGAGCAGGATCACCTAGACTAAGTCACACAGGAACACATCCAGGCGGGTCTTGAATGTCTTCTGAGATGGAGACTCCATAACCTCCCTGAGCAGCCCATTCCAGAGCTCTGTCACCCTCACTGTGAAAAAGTTTTTCCTTGTGCTTACCCTAAATCTCTTGTGCTCCAGCTTACTCCCATTGCCTCTTGTCATGTCACCGGGTGACACTGAGAACAGTCTGGCTCTGGTCTCCCTACACTCACCTTTAACATATTTATAGACATTGATGAAGTGTCCCCCTCAGTCTCCTCCAGGCTAAAGAGCTCCAGCGCTCTCAGCCTCTCGTCATAAGGGAGATTGTCCACTCCCTTAATCATCTTGGTGGCCCCGCGCTGGACTCTCTCCAGTAGCTCTTTGTCCCTCTTGAACTGAGGTGCCCAAAACTGGACACAGTACTTGAGGTGGAGTCTCACCAGCGCAGAGTAGAGGGGGAGGAGAACCTTCCTCGACCTGCTGGCCACTCCTCCTAATGCATCCCAGGTGCCATTGGCCCTCCTGGCCGCACGGACGCATTGTTGGCTCGTGGTAATCCTCCTGTACACCAGGACCCCCAGATCTCTTTCCAGAGCTACTCTCCCAACAGATCAGCCCCCAGCCTGTACTGATACATGGGGTTGTTCTTCCCCAGATGAAAGACTCTACACTTGCTCTTGTTCAGTTTCATTCAATTTCTCCCTGCTCAGCTCTGCAGCCTGTCCAGGTCTCTCTGGATGGCAGCCCAGCCTTCTGGTGTGTCAGCCAGATGCATATTGGATGCATTTGGGAAAAAAACTTCCCATAAGAACTTAAATGAAATTCCAGCTAGCTGAAGAGCTCAATATCCTTATATATTGACTTGCAGCTTTTTTGAGTGTTGCTGCTTTTTAAGTGTTCTTGGATTTTTGTTCCTGCAATATAATGAGAACAAGGCAACAATAACATAGTTGCTTCAAGTAAAACTTTTTGTATACTGTAATGCTTTCCTTGAAGGATTTTCAGCCAGGTAACCAGGTCAATAACTTACTTAGTCTTTTCTTCTCCTTCTCCAGATGTCGAAGTCCTGAGGGTAGAAAGAATCCAGCTGATCGATGCAGTCCTAAATCTGTGCACTTACCACCATCCAGAGAATATCCAGCTACCCCCGGGGTAACACTTATAGACAGTCTTGTGATCTAGCTTGTTTTCATCTTGCAATTATGTTAACAATCCTAGCTCACAGATTTTTAAGATGTTTTTCCCTATTAGAATTTGTAATAATAAAATAATCAGGAAAGCTTTTCAATGTCATATTAGATGGGGATTTGTCTAGAACAATTAAGACCTAAGTTGTGGAATGGAGTCTTTTGTGTAAGCACTTTGACCTTTCTGCTCTAGAATTTTTCAGAAGAACCTTGCTGAGTGCCTCCTGAGAGAGGCTTCTCAAAATGGTTTTGAAACCCACTGAGCTGGTGTAGCTGAATCTAAACGCTGCATGATTAAGAAGAAAAGCAGTCTTGAGAGAGGCTTAAGCAGCCAAATCCAATCACTTATATCTCTTCATGGCTTTTGCAGGTACCAGCCTCCAAATCTAGCTATTTCTACCCTGTACTGGAAAGCCTGGCCTCTCCTGCTTGTAGTGGCTGCGTTCAATCCTGAAAACATTGGTGAGTGTGGATATTTCTCAGGATACTTGTTCTGCTGCAAAACTGGGTCAGGGTGCTTTCTGCTGAAGTCTGCTTGCCTGTGTTCACAGTTTGAGCTGGATTGGTGAGATGCCTGCAGTTAACTGTGTGCATAAAAATACACAGTGTGGGAGTTTGGACCAGCGTGTTGCTGGAATGGTGCTGTCTGTGTTCTAAGTGTGGTGAGCTGTTCCAGAGTGAGTTTATTGTGTCTGTTTACTTTGGAGCATGTTAGTATGTATATATACACATATCAGGACCTTCACTTTTTTCCCTGTATTCCTGATGACCCTTCTCTGCTGCAGGTCTGGCTGCGTGGGAGGAGTACCCATCTCTAAAGATGCTCATGGAAATGGTCATGACCAAGTCAGTATGCTTGAATCCCTACATGAATCTAACAGACCACAAAAAAACACATTTCTGAATTGTTTGTGCCAGCTGGCTCCTTCCTTTCCAGTGGGCATGGTGTAAAATAAGCTGGTGGGAAGCAACACTGCAGTTGAGTAGGAAAGGTGCCTTGCCCAGAAGAAATATTATATGCAAGGGAATAAAGCTGAGAAAAAGGGAAAGATGACTATGATGTGCCTTTCTGAAGAGATTTCAGTCTCCCTGGCCCTATTAGGAAGCTGCTTTGTTTTCCTATGTTGCATAATGAAGCCAGGGTCCTGGGACGTTGTGATTGTGGCTGGCGAGTTTTGAATAGGCCAAGATAACAATTTTCTTTTTTTAACTTATTTTCTCAGTAATTATTCCTATCCTCAATGTACTTTGACGGATGAGGAGACACGCACAGAGATGATTAACCGTGAGCTTCAAATCTCCCAGAGAGAAAAACAGGAGATTCTTGCATTTGAGGGTCATCTGGCTGCTGCATCTACAAAACAAACAATTACAGAAAGCAGCAGCCTCTTGCTGTCCCAGCTAACAAGTCTGGACCCTCAGTAAGTAGCCTTCTGCAGTCTGGTGCCATCACAAAATCTCAGTTAATGCTATTCAGGAAACCCTTCTGCTCATAGGGTGGTTGATGTAGTCAAGAGGATTTGGTAGCACATGGGATATGTCACTTTGGTCTTTGTCCTGTTGCTGCCTACATGTGGCCCTCATGAACTATTGAACTGAGGGACACTCATCAATGACAGAGTGAAAGTTTGTCTGGCTGTGGATAATTTTTTGTTTCTCTGCCAGGGGGCCCCCACGTAGACCCCCACCACATGTACTGGAGCAGGTGAAAAGCCTGAACCAGTCTCTTCGCCTGGGCCACCTCCTGTGTCGCAGTCGTCATCCTGACTTTCTTCTCAACATCATTCAAAGACAGGTGGGCTCCTTCATGGTTTGGGTACAGTTGGGATCTGATCCCTCATTTCTGAAATGTGAGAAGAGCAAGCAGCAAAAGGAAGCTGTGTAAAATGCAGAGGAAGGTGGTTTACTCCTTGGGAATTACAAATGAGTCTGCTGTGTCTATGTTGTGCTGACACTGAATTGTTATTCTCCTGCTTCCTAGGCCTCATCACAGTCAATGCCATGGCTGGCAGATCTGGTTCAGTCTAGTGAGGGCTCCTTGGATGTGCTACCTGTGCAGTGCCTTTGTGAGTTCCTGCTTCATGATGCTGCTGATGAGTCGACCTCAGGTGAAGAAGAGGAGGAGAGTGAGAGTAAAGAGCAGCGTGCCAGGAAACGCCAGGTGAGTGGTCTCTTGGGGCTTGCTTCTGTTACCTACTTCTGTGCATGCCAGATTTTATTACACTAGACAGACCAACTTCTTGCTCCACAGAGGCAACAGAAACAAAGGCAGCTGCTTGGAAGGTTGCAAGACTTGCTGTTGGGTCCCAAAGCAGACGAACAGACAACCTGTGAGGTGCTTGACTATTTCCTACGACGCTTGAGTTCCTCCCAGGTGGCCTCACGAATTCTGGCCATGAAGGTGAGCAGAATGAAAACCTGGACTAGGGTTTGCCAGAAGCTGAGGGCAGTCCTAAATTCTTATTAATCCACAGTCAGTGCAGTGAAATTGTTTGTCTCAATCTCCAAGCCTCATCAAATGCACTTCTTGCTGCTCAGAAACCTTTGTTTCAACAACCAAGTAATACTTTCCTTAAGACAGAGCTGGCTTTTGCTGTTTCCCATGAAGTTCAGGTGTAGACTCAGCAGATCATGTGCTACATGGATCAATTGGCAGGAGCTTCTGTCTGTGGGGAATGAAAATGACTGAGTGTCTGATGCTCTAGATCAGAGTCAAGGCATCAGAATTGCAGAGCTCTGGAAGAATATGCTTAGACAAAGCTGAAACTTCAAGCAGGGCAGCTGTTTAGCAAACACATTATAGGAGTTGTAAAACCTGTTGTGTGCTGTATTTGGCTCACTCCATGATGTCTGAATCTTGTTTCTGTTATATTCACTAATATGGAACAAATGCAACAGCTGTGTCTGTGTGACTTCTCCAGGGCCTGTCCTTGGTGCTGTCAGAAGGAGGACTGCGTGATGGAGAGGAGAAAGATCACCCCATGGAGGAAGATTCTGGTGATTCTGAACTGCTGCAAGGATACCAGTGGCTGCTAAGAGACCTCCCAAGGCTGCCACTGTTTGACAGCGTTAGAGCAACAACAGCTCTTGCCTTGCAGCAGGTAGGTGTAGAGGCTGGAATGGGTGACCAGCTGCTTCTTTGTCATAATCAGACTAAAATGAATCAACAAACTGCATGTTGGTGCAACACCAACGTGTTTATATGCTTGCAGAAGAACTTTTCTTATGCTGGTGCTTTTTTTCATTAAATCCTTGTTTCTAATGAGAGGAATTCTCATTCCAGGCCATCCACATGGAGACAGATCCTCAGACCATCAGTGCTTACCTGGTGTACCTCTCCCAGCATGCCCCTGTGGAGGAGCAGGGACAGCACAATGACCTTGCTCTGGTGAGAAGCAGAGCTGCTAGGGCAGAGGGATTGTGTGGGGGAGACCTGGCATGTCTCAGGACAGTGGCATGTGACATTGTAGCAGCAGGATGAGGTTTTTGGGAGCATGTCAGTCTGATTAACTAAATGTTTGTATTTCTGTATGCGTATTGGAAGACAACATGTGTCTTTGATGGTTTCACCTCATAAAACAATGTAAAAGCAATAACCCTTTAGTCCAGCAGCCCATCAGATTGTGTGGGAAATGCAAGAATGAAAAGTGGTTTGAAAGAAATCCCAGCACCTGGCAGTGTTTCCCAAGAAAGCAGGTGCTAAACCTGCCGTCATGTGTATCTGGGGAGAGAGCAGGAAGTCAGGAACTTTAGTGGTGGGATATTTATGCCTTTATAACTAAAAAGTTATTTATTTATTTAAATGAGCTTTGGTTATTTATTTTAGGGGTTTTTTTGAACAACAAAGAATACATTTTTTGTCATTGCTTTTAGGGCTCACATGCTCTTTCTACCTCCATGAATCTGTTTAGATACTTTGAGAAAGTTAAATGCTGAGAATCAGTAGAGGTGCTTCTTTAGAGAAATTTAAATATTTACTAGTTAAAACACTCACTTTGTAACAGGATGCAGCTACTGAATGCAGCTGTGATTCAAGTGAGCACACTGTAAAGTATCACAAGATGCATGCAAAGTGCTAGCATTATCCCTGTTGTGACAGCTATGCTATTCATGACTGTGGTGGTCTCCAGAGTGGTGTTAACTGAGCTGATGATGGAGACTTGAGAATGTGATGCAATGAAATGGCAGGATACATCTGTGTTGTTCAGGAAAGCCCTCAAGGATCTTTTACCCTTGCAGGATGTAGCCCGACTCATAGTGGAGCGCTCTACCATAATGTCTCACCTCTTCTCCAAGCTCTCCTACTCTGCTGAATCAGATGCAGTGCTTGTTGCTCTTCTCTCCATATTTTCTCGCTACATCAAACGTATGCGCCAGAGCAAGGAGGGCGAGGAGGTGTACAGCTGGGTAAGTGCCTCCCTGCCCTTCTTAATGAAGTAAAAGAAACTGGAAAGTAAACAAAATCCCCTTGTTGGTTACTGAGTATAGGCCAGGTCTGGTTCCAATTCCCTGATCTGAAAATAATTGGATGTTGCCATAATACCAGGCAAGTTTATGAATACATAAAAAGCTTTTTTAATTTCTTATTTTTTGTTGACACTGTTAGAGACACTTGTATAGGTGAAACTTTGGTCTGACTAAATTTGTCCATTCTCATGTTCTTTCATCTGTATCTGAGAGATCTCATTTTCTTTTCCCTCCCCACCTTTGTTCATCCCATTTTTGTTGTTGTGGTTTGGTGGGTTTTTTTAGTTGGTTTGTTGTTTTTTTCTTTACTTTTTCCAGTCAGAGTCTCAGGATCAGGTGTTCCTTCGTTGGACTAGCGGGGAAACAGCCACAATGCACATCCTTGTGGTTCATGCCATGGTTATTCTCCTGACACTAGGGCCGCCTCAAGGTTAGTGAAATGTGCTCAGATTTATTCAAGGGGTTCTGGAGAATACAGAGATCCTTTCCTCTGCCTGCTATCTCCAAGTAGGTCAGGTTGGTATTAATCCTTTAACTCACAGGCTTGTCCCTTGCTGTACTTAAGATTTATCAGAATATGGCTGCAGACAACAGGGAATATTAAAATGATGATGTATCCATCCCTGCTATAAACGTACTCAGGACTTACTGTAGTATGAGAACTGGGCACTCTGATACACAGTTTACATTTCCACTTGATAGTGTTAATTCCCAAGTTGTTTCTGACTGTTGAGCAAGAATGTATTCTGGTGTATTGGGTTGTACAAAGAAAGGCAGGTTGTTCTAGGTGCTTATTAACATGGGAGATAACTTTGCATCCACTCTAAAGCAGGGGATGGTGACTTTTATACCCTACTGGATATATGGTTCCCGGAGAAAAAGCCCCTTCCTACTGCTTTTCTGGTTGACACCTCAGAGGAGGCTTTGCTGCTCCCTGACTGGCTAAAGCTGCGTATGATTCGCTCTGAGGTCCCACGTCTTGTGGATGCAGGTGAGCCTATGGGATGTTGGTTGGTATTTCAGACCCTCCTGAAAGGAAAATGAGAGACTTCCCTGCCCAAGTCCTCATGTGCCCAGCCATCCTACTTGGATACCTTTGGGTGAGGACATCAGTCACTGCTGCCAAGCTTGTATTTCAAAAACAGCATGTCTCAGGATTTGGTGACAATTTCAGTCTAACCATACAGTAGATTCTTTGCTACATCCCTTAGAGCTTCAAACAGATGTACAGAGTATGAGCTGGTTCTGGATAGGAAATGTTATGGATGTCCAGCGTGATTTCCTGCTCAGCCACGATGTATGGTTCATGTACCAGGAGGTTGAGAACTGATACAAACTCACTAACTGTCAGACCTGCCCCCTAAGGTTAATCCTCACAGCGTTAAGAGCAGAACTCTGTTAAAACTCCTTACTGCAGTACAGGAGGCACTTTGTCCTGCTTGTATCCAAGTGCTGAATTTTGCTGGCTTTTACTTGCAGTCGCTACCACTTTTTAAGTAGGGGAGCTAGTCTTTATGGATATTGCACTTCCTGTGCATTTTAAAGGAAATGGGGAATTTTGAGTTGTGTTAGTTCACATCAAACTACACTGTAGTCACCAGACAACAAGCACAGCACTGCTTCCATAGGGTGTGTTGTGCTTGCAATGTGGAAAGCAGTGCCTGAAGGATGGAGGTTATACCTATAGTTACTTTTGTCCTTGCATGGCTCATCAGTGCTCTTTTTCTTGGTATTCAGAGTTTTCGTCCCTTCCTTAATAATTAAATGACAGCTTTCTATAGCCAGTGATTGAATTATTCAATAATTCTTGCCTACAGTCATTAACAAATAGGGTGTAAGTTATTTTTTTTAATACAAGTGATTGGGTTCCTGAGTTTTTGATCAAGTTAAATGCCAGATGAAATTAGCCAGTGAGTGAATTAACTGGAAGATGCAGTAAGAAGGCAGTGATTTGCAGAGGAAAGAAAACATAGCAGGCAGCTGTCGGACTTCAGGCTTTAGGCACTCTGCAGCTCTGTCATTAACGTGTCACTGTTGGTCCAATCAAAAGTACAAAGATCAGGTAGTAAAGATGACCCTCTGTGGGCAATTCAGAGGCCTGAGGACTCAAGAGTTTGTTTATTTCAGCTCTTCAGGACCTGGAGCCACAGCAGCTGCTTCTCTTTGTTCAGTCTTTTGGAATCCCAGTTTCCAGCATGAGCAAACTTCTACAGTACCTGGATCAGGCAGTGTCTCATGATCCACAGACACTGGAGCAAAACATCATGGATAAGAGTAAGAGCTTCGTATGCGTCTGACTAAGCATTTTACTTTTTCTTGAACAGCTTTGATGATTATCTCTTGTGGCTTCCTTGAAAAAACCCAAACCAGTTCAACAAACTCTGCACAGGCTGATTTAGCAGCCTCTTGTCACTGTAGACACCTCCCTAGAGCTTGTCCGGATGGCCCTTGGCTGTATTTCCTGAAACAGAGAGAGACTTTGTTGATTGAATTGTACAGAGTCTAAAAAGTAATTTGGAGGCTACCTTGTAAGAGAAACAAGACTTTAACAGTGTTGTGTTTACAAAGTCCATAGGAACTGCAAATTCTCTTCACTATGGGAGCTGTAGAAACAGCAATTAATTCTGTCCTCCTTTACTAGAGGGTGAGGTGATTGTGTTCATGTTTTTTCCTTTCTCAGACTACATGGCTCATCTTGTGGAGGTTCAGCATGAGAGAGGAGCTACAGGAGGCCAGACTTTCCATTCCCTGCTCACTGCCTCCTTACCAGCCCGCCGAGGTACTTCCTGAGATAGCCTAAACTTCCAACTACCAAAGTAATCTTCCAAACTCAATTTCCAAATTGCTGTTTAGAGGCAGAAGGGCCATCCTTGAAAGGGGTTGTGTGTATTACAATACATCAGCAAGCTGCAGTTAATTTTTTTCACTCCTGGCAAAGGTTGAAGCTCCAGTGTTTGTGGGGTTTACTATGAGTTCTGTGTGTTATGGAAAAATGGGACTTGCTCAGCCTCAAGAGATAAGCTACTGAATTCCTTCATAGCTAGAGACTGTAAAGGTGAAGATGATCCAGTGTTGGGGTTGCAGATTGTAGCTACCATAACAGCTTTTTTCTTTCTCTTCCTTTATTCTTCTTGCAGACAGTGCTGAGACTTCGAGGTCAAAATCTAGTCCTGAGAGTGCTCAAGGCCAGAGCTGGATTCGGGCCTTAAGCCAGGTCCGGGTTCTGGGCCCAGAAGATGATCTGGCAGGAATCTTCCTGCAGGTATCAATAGCACTTCTAGCTGATCAGCTGTTTCCCTGCAGCAGCTTTACAAAATCCATTTCTTATATTTGCATCTTCTAGTGTCTTCCTGCAGCATTTGCAGGGCAGGTACTAAGTATGAAAGCCCTGCATGCAGTGAGTCTGCACCATTACAGCCCAGTGGGATCAACACTGGAATGATTTCTTGTAGTTTGAACACAATATGGCTTTTGATCATGCCTAATACTGTCAGTGCCTGCTAGCATGTTACTGTCTCTGCACTTTGTTTATTCTGTGTATACTGCCTTTCCTCTCATCAGTGGGTGGAGGATTTGTGAAACGCTCGCAGGGCCTTGGCAGCAAAGCTGTGTGCAAACAGCATTTGTACTCTCACTTGTCTGCTTGCAGAGCCTCCCTCTCTCTGTTCATTCCAGAAGGAGCATACAGGGAATTAATTGGTCAAGTTGGTTGCCTGTATTTGGGTTGTATGTTAATTCCCCCACAGCAGTTGCTAGTCATGTTGCTTATGTTCCTGTACTAGGCACTAAAATATTGAAAAAGCTGTATCAGATTACAGGTAGCCCACAGTCAGTATATTTGTGCAAGGCAAATCAGCCCTGCCTCAGGATGTGTATGGTATAGAAAGTCCTTTCATTTGCTCTCATAAGTCTATTCCCTTCTATGTCATTCTAGCTTTTCCCCCTAAATCCGGACCCACGATGGCAGAATTCAAACCTGCGCCCTCTTGCCCTGGCATTGCAGCAGGCCCTGGGGCAGGAGCTGGCTCGCATCCGTCAAGGGGACACGCAGGTGACCGGGATTACAGTGCGGCTTCTTCAGGCATTAGCTGCGCTGATGAACTCGCCACACAGCGGAGCCTTGGTGATGACAATGCATCATCACCACTTCATCTCCTGCCCACTGATGCGCCAGTTGTACCAGTATCAGGTGAGCAGTGTAAGATAAGAATCTGTGTAGCATTTAGCAAAGAGGGGCGAGGAGGAAACAGAGTCTGGATTGCATCTGCTTTGCTCTGTGCAGACCCTCTGCCTGTGTAATGCTAGAAATGGAGTCTGGGGAGCATGACACAGAGGGACTGGAGTTGCCTGGGCATAGGTGTCTGGATGCAGACTGGCCACACTATCCCAGCACTGCTGAGAACTGGGGTTTATGTGCAGGGTTAGATGGACATCACCTGGTCTGGTAACTGTGCAGCACTGTGGATTTGTGACTGTGTTGGTTTGGGTATCTCTATAGTCTGTGTTGTTTTGTAGTGTGGACATGACTTGCCAACCATGGCATTTGCAGGTGATAGCTGAAGTCTTCAGTTCCTTAAAGAAAGCTTCAGAGCAGGCTGAGATTTATCCAATTAAATAGCTCATTCCTCTTATCATGATGGAAGAAGGCACAAAGTTACTCTTAATTATGCTGTGTGAAGTATCGGGTGTGTGACTGAATCTTCTGTCTTGCATGTGCACACTAGAAGCTGCTGCCTTGTTTTGAGTCAGCCATGGTCTGGCAGGGTAGGTGTGCTCTGTGTGTTTATGGCAGTATGTGCCTCTGTCTGCATCTTTCTTGCTATCTTTGTTGTATTCTTGAGACATTTATAAGCAAGTCTCCTTTTACTGCACTCCCCAGCACTGTATGCCACAAGACACTGCCTTCTCCTCGCTCTTCTTCAAAGTCCTTATGCAGATGCTGCAGTGGTTGGAGAACCCCGCAGTGGAAGAGGGTCCTCTGCGTGCTCAGTTGAAGGCCTTTGCTGTGCAGTACTCCTCAAGGCACAGGATCAGTGACGGTACTGGCGTTGTTCAGCTTATGGGACTTGAGATGGTCAAAGTGGGACAAGAAAGGAACAGAAACAAAACTGCATCCAGAGCAGAAAGCACAGTGGGCTGCCTTTTAGAGAGGTACTCTTAGGACTAGTGAAGAGAGGTTTTATGCTGTGCTATATACACTCCATTAAAGTGCAAACAAGTGACTTGACTCTGAGGATTTGCAGTAGGCACCTGGTAGCACCTCACCAAGCACAGCAGGTCTTTGAGGGAGAACTTTCAATTGTTTAGACCAGGAATTCTGTGCTAGCTACAGTCCCGAAAGCTGAGAATACAAGAATGCCTCTGGACAAGCTCACATCGTGACTTGTAGAGTTGTTTATTCTCTGCTATCTGTTGGGAGGAGTCTATAACCAAGAGCTTAGGCTTGGAAATGGGTTTATGGTTAAAGAGTTTTCTCTTAGCCATATGTCCCTGTAACATGCAGAAGAGCTGTCAAGGATTTTGGTGGGAGTAAAACAACAGCAGACTGTAGTGTGTTTGTATGTTTTGAGTAGTTGTGCCCTGGAGCCACGTGGGGCATCTGTAGATGGGAAGTCTGATGTTGGGGCTCATGTGTGCTGACAATGCTGTTGATTACTTTGTAGTTCGAGGTGGCTTCTTGCACCTCACAGAAGCTCTGACTTTCCGTCGTGACCATGACTTGATCAGCTCCACAGTACGTGCCATCATTGCAACCCTGAAATCAGGAGAGAAGTGTAATGTGGAGCCAGAGCTCATCAGCAAAGGTATGACTGTCCTCCTGCCATCCTTTCCTCTTGCAGCAGCAGGTTAACTGCCAGGCCAGCAAGGGAATGCCTGTTGTGCAGGCTGTGGGAAGCTGCCTTTTGCCTGCATCAGAAAATGTGAACTAATCTACATTTGGTCCTGTCTTGTGCCACCTCCTTCCCCTGGGTTTATAAATTGTCATCTGGAGCTGGGAAAACTGTAAATGAGAGATAGAAACCTACTATCCCAGATAAAATGGCTTCCCTCTTCCTTACTGAGCCAGGCTCTCAGGAATGCTGGGCTTATTGCCTTTCTGATACTTTTATAAGGTTCCATAACTTTCAACACAGCCTGAAGGTAATGAATTTCTCTCTCTGATAGTCCTGCAAGGTCTGATTGAAACTCAGTCTCCATACTTGGAGGAACTCCTGACTGTCCTCTTCTCAGCTTCTGCTGAGACCACTGCCAGGTTTCCTGCCATGAAACCAATAGCTGTGGTGAGCTCCTTGCTGCTTCAGGACAAAGAAGAAACACCAGTGAAGAAGGAGTTTGACAGTTGCAGGTGAGCCTAAGCAATGATGGGAACTCACTCTTGGGTCAACATCAGCACTGATGCTGGCTTTGTTTTCTTCTCAGTACTGAAGCAGCTTGGTTAGGACCCTCCTCTGGCCTTCTTAATGATTGGTTGGAGATGTTGGACCCAGAGGTGATCAGCAGCTGCCCTGATCTCCAGCAGAAGTTACTGTTCTCCTGGAACAAAGTAAGAGTTGTTGGGTAGAGGAATTACTGTGCCGAAAACACCTGTCTGGGGTACTGACCTGCACCTGGAAACAGGGCAAGGGGTAATTTTATGCGTTGCCACATGTTGCTGTACCAGTTCCAAAGCAGTACAGGCTGACTAGAAGGGGGATTCTGGTTCATTCTCCTCACCATAAGGCTTATGTCTCATCTTACCTTTGTATTTCATCAGCTGTGTTCTTCTAAGGATTTTGAAGTGCACTACAAATACAACCTAGTCCTGATAAGACCCCAGCCAGCTCTGTTTTCATTACTATTTTTTTCAGACAGATAACTAGCTTGCACAAAAGTGTTGTGCCAAAGCTAAGATTAAAACTACATTTCATGGCTGGTGCTGTGTTCTGTTAGAAAGTTCTGCAGATCCTAAATCCACATGTTACCTTCTGTGCTGCCTGTCTGCCTGGATCATCATCATTCTGTAATATACATCGTATCTCCTATATCCACCTCATGCCAAGGATCTGTTTATTACATCTCTTCCTTGTTTGGTCCTTCCAGGCAGGGTCCCAGGTGCCCTCCTTCCGCCCATATCTCTTGGCTCTTCTAACTCACCAGTCCAGCTGGACCACACTGCACCAGTGCATCAGGCTTTTGCTTTGCAGGAACCGGGAGCAAAGGTGAGTCTTGTTCTTTCAGGCCAAACAAAGAGTTTTGTTTTCAGTTGGGCAACACCTTGTGTCTGAGAGAGAACAAACAGAAGCTGAGAACAAGAGCTGCCATGTTCCACAGTGCTTCTGCCAGGAGATGTAACCCAGCCAAAAAATGGGCTTTGTGAGAAGGATGCTGATTTCAGTCATGCTGATTCATGTACCTTGATATAAATATTTCCTGCTGTTTGATGGAAGCAGCACAAAAAGATTTGGCTGTGTTCTAAACAGGAAGTGCTAATCGCTGGGTAATCCATCCAACATTGACCTTGTTGATAATCTTTGTGAACATGAGCTTTGCAAGATGGCTTGGATAGCAAACTGACAGCAGGCTCTGCTGGATCTTCTGATTGGACTAAACTCCATTACCAGTCTTTCTCTAACGCCTTTCCTGGAATCAGGCTCCCAGTTCTGATCTCTGGAGCAGCCCTAGATCTTGCCTTCTAAACTGAAGTACCAATGTAGTAGTATCTTCCTTAAATATGTTACCCTTGTGGACCAGGAATTGCTAACACCTAGTAGTAGTGATTCAGGACATGATGAAACTAGCAATACTTCCAAAGCTGGTTTCAGTTTACTTGTTATTTTATTACTGATCTCTTGCCCACTAACAATGTAATGAATTTCTGCAATCCAGGATAACAGCCAGGGTAGGATGTTCTGCACAGTGGTCTGACTGTACCAGTTCATGTTGATGACCAGCTTCTGGCTTTGTGGTTCAAGACTCGGTGTAAACTGCCACACTCCTGCTGAATGACATTTGTTCATTTCAGTACCCTGTGCTGTGCTTACTGCAACAAATATTTAGTCATAATCTGGGAAAAGAACCAAACCCCTTCTTGGGACTTAATGGATCCTATTTTTACATTGGCAGGTGTTTCTTTCTTCACAATACTCATGATGTTTAGAGACACTACCATGTGTTTGTGTGCTGCCCGAGGGCTGTATTGACTTTAATTGCAAATCTGTCTTCTTTTGTCTTCTGTCAGGTTTGACCCAACTGCATCCTTGGATTTCTTGTGGGCCTGTATTCACATTCCTCGGATCTGGCAGGGAAGGGATCAAAGAACTCCTCAGGTAGTGGTTCAGTTCTTCCAGGATTCCTCTCTGGTTGGAGTCAGAGGCAATGCTTTCACAATGCCTAATTTTTCCATGGCTAAGAGGTGGCTGGAGTGATACAGGTGCAGTTTGTCGATTTTTCTTCCTGTACCTCAGCTGGTACTTAGCTGCTCTGCTATGTTACATATTACAGTGGCAATTTTGAGTCCAAAAAGCTGATATGAACACATAAATTTACCCACTTGGCATTTCCTCTGCAGCAATTACCACAATATCTGTTGGAGATCTAGGCACAAGACCACAGGGTGAGCAAGCTAAAATGAAGTGTGGGGTAATTCCCATTTTACAAAGAAAGGGGGTTGTAGCTCTTCTCCACAGAGTAATTTATTTGATTTGGTGACTGAATTATGGTTTCTGACTGTCACACATGCTGGGATGGAAGTAAATGAGTTCAGAAGGAGAAGAGGGGTAAAGAGGTTTCATTTGAGGCTGTGATGTGTGCTTTCAGAGCTGTAGCTATGGGGCCATTATTGTCTAATTGTAAGAGATGTTCCATTCCAGCTGGGGAATGTGTGACTAGAAGGAACCAAGGTTCTAGGGATTTGGTATGGATTAATTTTGGGTGTTCTCTTGTATTACAGAAGCGCCGTGAGGAATTTGTGCTCCACCTAAAGGCATCAGAATTGATCAGCATGGTAGAGCTGATCCTGGCTGAAGCAGAAACCAGATACCAGAACACTGAAGAGGCCTCCCGCACACTCATCCAATCCCGATTGCCTTTGTTGCTCAGTTGTTCTCATGGGGACCTTGAGAGCATCAAAAAAGTAACAGAGTATCTGACCAGCTGTATCCAGCAGTGGGGAAGCAGGTGGGCTTGCAAATGGAAGCTAATTGTAGCTCCTTAGGCATGGGCTGCCAGGTAGCAGTGAGACTTGCCAGCACTTCTTCATTAAGAATATTGTGTTCCAGAGCTCATAAGACAAGTGCATGCTCTCCTACCAGAGGTTTGGGGGAAGAAAAAATAATTTTAAGTGGTACTTGAACAAGGAAGGTGACTTCAAAATTGAAGTTTAAGGGCTCTAAAAGGAAAATTTAGAACTTCAGGATCAAATACTTGCTCTGCTTTCTCTTTTTCTTTTTTTCTTTTTTCTTTTTTTTTTTTTTTTTTTTTTTAAAAAGGCAACGGTTATTTTTAATTACTAGTTACTAACATGGGATTTCTTGTCTGCTGTGCCTTGAATTACTGTTCATAATGCATCCTGCTTCTGACCATTGCCTGCCTACAAAGTTGAATGGAGACTAGATAGTTTGCTAACAGTTATCTTAGCACCATGGAAGGAATAAAAAGGTGGCAGATTTGTGGCAGTGAAACAAGCTGATCTAATTTCAGCTTCTCTTATGGTGGTGTTAGAAAAGAAACTGAGCAATCTCAATTGCCACTGCATTGTACTGCCTCTCAGCACAGATTATTCCAGGCAGCTATGGAGGGTGGGTGTGTAGAGAGCAGGCTGTTGTGAATAGATGTGATTCTGACTAGTCTTCCAGTTAGGATGGGGATGGTAATGTACAGGAACTCTTCACTGGAGATGTAAGCAGAGTTTTCTTGTCCCGTACCCCTTTGCAATTGCTGCTTTCTAGCTCCAAATGGCCTAATGATGGATCTCCGTAGACTGGGAATCATTTGAGTAGTTCGAAAGAAGCAAAGACTGAAAAAATACTGATTAAGAGTGGCTGCTCTTATACATGGTCTTTTTGCCAAATGCAGGAAGACTGTTACTAATCTGATGAGTCTGGGATGTTTGCTAGCTGAGCTAATGTAGTAACCAGTGGCCAACTTCTTTCTTTTTCCTTCAGCTCTGTGGGAAGATGCTGCCAGGACCTTCTTCTTCAGATATACCTGCAGCTACCTGAGCTCCTTGTGCCTATGCCTGAGATGCTTCTCACCAGTGAAGGAGCCAGAGACAGTAGCACTTGCAAGGTAAAGGTATAGGAAGGCCCCTTTTCAGTTGTGTACCCTGTGGAGATGCTACTTTGATGCATGTTTTAAAAGGAGAGGATTTACAAAAGCTTCTGGGATCACTTTGGTTTCTTTACTTTGCTCTTCTGTAGTCCCTCTGCATGCACTCTCAGGAGCAGAGAGTTCAGGTATGGTTTATTTTGCAGTGTCCTTCTATACAATAGTATAAGCTCCATGAGCTTCTGTGTTCCAAAGGCTTCTGTAAAGCACAAGTGTGCAGGCATCTCATCATACTTTGATATCTGTAGAGACTGTGGACTTCAGATCCTGAGCCAGCTGGTGTGTTGCTTCTGTTCACAGATTCTACCTGAAAATAATTTCTGTAAACACCCTCTGTAGTTGGAAAGGAATTGTGAAAACTGCTGAAGAGCCAGTGGCTTGATTGTGCTTTAAACTTCTTAAGTGTTTACTCAATACTTTTCTTCTAGCTTGATGCCCTCATTCATAGATTCATTAACCTCCTCGCAGACACCAATGACTCCAAGTCATCAGAAAGCCGTGTGTGGGATGCCAATATGGCCTGCAGAAAGCTAGCTGTGGCTCATCCCATCCTACTTCTTAGGTACCATTCTCCCCTTTCACCTTCTGTGTGGCTAGAGTTCATTGAAAAGCATCCCCTCTTTTCCTAGAAGGGCGACAAACTTGAAGTAGTCATGACAATTGTAATAGAATCCATGGTCATGTACAAAAGCCAAGTGAAGGGTAGCTAAGTCATATCTCTTATGATGAGACAGCACCTCTTTTGGCTCCATGTCTACCTGGAAACAATCCTCTTGGGTTTGGAGACTAGATAATAGAACTTGGTTGGAAATGAGGGCTTGCTGACTCTAAGGATACAGGGATCACATCCAGAACCCTGGGAGAGGATAAGGGATGCTTCCTTTGAGGAACTGGGGTATAACAACATGTAGCTGTTTATAGAAAGAGGTGAGATCTGGATTTTATTCTTTTTGGCTTTTCAGGCACTTGCCAATGATTGCAGCACTGCTGCACGGCCGTGTTCACCTCAATTTCCAGGAGTTCAGGCAGCAGAACCACCTGACCTTCTTCATCCACATCCTGGGGATCCTGGAGCTACTCGAGCCACAGGTCTTCCAAAACGAGCACCAGGCGGCACTATGGGACTGTCTCCTGTCCTTTGTCCGTCTGCTGGTGGTAGGAAACTTCTCACTGCTTCTTTCTTGTGTGGGCTGCCAGCCACTAGATGGAGAGGCTCACGTAACACGGGGCCAACCCAGCTCTCTCCTATTTGAAGGGAAAACCTTCATATTCCCAAAAACAAAAAAGTCTTTCGAGTACTTTGGAGAGCTTAAGGCAGGAGGGAGAGAAGCTACTCCCAGGTCCCCAGAGATGCAGGATAGCAAAATGTTTTTTTTTCTTAACTCTCATCTTCTCAATCTTTTCTCAGAACTACAGAAGATCCTCACGGCACCTGGCTGCATTCATTAGCAAGTTTGTCCAGTTTATCCACAAGTACATCACATGCAATGCCCAGGCAGCTGTCTCCTTCTTGCAGAAGCATTCGGATCCACTCCAGTAAGCTTCATTACTCCAGTTAGCCCATGGTTAGCTCATGGAGACTTGCACAGTCAGGCTGCCATGAGCTAATCAGACAGAAGACAACAAGAGGATGTGACAAAATAGCTATTAATAAGGCATTTTTTTAACTTTTTTGAGTCTCTATTGAGATGAGCAGCATATCCCTTTTTGTAGGTGAAAACTGAGCCCAAGGAAGTCAGATAATGATTCCAAGTCTCAGAATGGCCTGAACATCCTATTGAGGCATTGTAGTGCTCTGCACTCATTTTCAGAGGGCCAGCAGGAAGATCTTTTCCCAGAGAGGTGGCTGCAGAGTCCCACCTGCAGATATGAGGAAAAATGCATGAGTTCCAGTTACAATGAAAAGAAAAATCTTGTTTCTGCTTCTGAGAAACTTTGGTTTGGTGTACATAGGTGTACTGTTACTTGACCTAATGCCCTTATTGCTGCTGAAAGCTAAACATGCCATCTTTTCCCCCAGTGACCTGTCATCAGACAACAGCGACCTGGCAATGCTGAAGTCCCTCCTGGCTGGGCTGAGTCTGCCCAGTAAGAGTGGTAGCTTGGACAGGGGCTCAGATGAAGAGAAGGATGGTGAGTCAGAGAGGAGAGGAGTTAATCAGCTGATGAACCTGCTGCATGTTTTGGAGCACAGATGTTCTTATAGGCCGTGTGCTGTGCTCATTCTTCTCGTAACAGCCCAACAGAAGGGTGTTAGGAGTGGGGAAATGGTACTTATATATTTAGCAGTTTGGAAATGGTATCTGGGATGGGTTGATTGATTTTCCTGTCAGTTATATCAACCACTGCAGCAGAAGAATAGCTCTTACAAAGGCAAGTTTCAGTGCTGTGGATTTTGCCTTTCTTGGCCACACTTAAGGATTGACCTGTCAGGAGACCTTAAAGGTTAATCTACTTCTTCACTGTTTAAAATTTTCACAGGAAAATTATTGCATATTAAAACAGCTCAGGAAGGTTTCTTGTCTTTGTGTCATCTGAGGGGTACCAGAAAGTACAGTGAGACTAGAGATGGCGTGAGAGGCCGGACTTGTGTTGCAGTATTGCTGGGCAGCTCATGATACACCATTGTTCTGGCAGGGAGTGCTGGGCCTGTCTCCCTGGGGAAATTTCATAGACTCTCAGGAGTGACCTGTTCTCTGTCCCCTAGATGAAGCAGCAGCTGGCTCTCTCCCCCTTGTCAGCATGTCTCTCTTCACTCCTCTCACACCAGCTGAGATGGCCCCATATATGAAGAGGCTCTCTAGAGGCCAAACAGTTGAGGGTAAGTGAGAACCTGCAGAACTGTACAAAAATGCAGGGCAAATGCAGACATAAGACAATTTACCTGTCTGTTACAGGTGGGTTTCCTATTTGTTTGGGAGTCTCCAGCAGTAAGGATATGGTTTTGTTTTGGATTAGCTTGTCCTTAACTTCCTGTGATTCTGTGACAGAGGCTTCCTATTATAGTGTTATCACTCAGCTCAGCAGTGCCTCTGCTATGGGGCTCTTCAAAGATCTTGTAAGTGCTCTGGGAGATTGCCTGAGTAATTCAAGGAGAGCTGCAGTTCATGTGGAGCCAGGTCTGGAATGCTGATGGAATGCCATAATGATAGAAAAATACCAAGCTGATGAGAAGCAGGATTTTGTTAGAAATCCCCAAATGACCTTTCGAGGGAGAAAATCACGTTAACCTGGCATATGGGGATAACATGCTGCTTCTCCAGAGGTCTTCTGAAATCACAGGCATCCAGTATTCAGACCTAAGTTGTGGAACTGGAGTGACAGTTTTCCTTCCACACTAGAAATGGAGGAAAGAAATCCTGCCTGGACACTTTTTAAGAGGCTTATTCAGTTACAGAATAAAGTGTTTTGACATTGAAATCTCCCACCCAACTCCTTCCCCTGCCTTTGGCAGGACAGTGCTGGTGACCAGGATGGGATATGCTGATCTGGCACATGACCTACCTCTTCTCATCATTTTGGAGAATGACTCTTCTTACTCTAGCTCCTTAGGAAGGTGGGAAAACTTGACTGCTGGGAATTTTAGTCACCCCTTTCAACCTGTGTCTTCCACCAGACATCCTGGAGGTGCTGACAGACATTGATGAGATGTCCAGACGGAGGCCAGAAATTCTCTCCTTTTTTGCTGTGAGTATTAGTGCCTCAGGATGCCACTAGAAAGAAGAGATTCTTTACACCAGAGTTCATGTTGCAGCCAGCTTAAGTACTACCCTTCCTCTGCTTTTTCGGTCATTACTGCAGCATCTTAGAAGAAATTTATCTTTGGTTAGACCTTCTGATAGCAGACAGTACTTGCTTCCCTGCCACCTTCTCTCCATTGCATCCTGGGTCTGCTGTCATCTGCTTTAATTTCTCTTTATATCAGTGGAAGAATTAGCCCTCTGTCCTCTTCCCAGTATTGGGGTAAGGCAACAGCAGAACAGCTCTGTCAAACACTGGAGCTTAGGGAAAACTCAGTTGTGCCTTGTGGAATAAGGTTACAGAAGTGTGCTTTAAGGTATTCAAAACCAGGATAATCCCTCTTACAGAGGGATTTCCAGGCTCATCCAGTGCCTGGTGGATGTGTTTTGGGCTGGATTGGTGCTGGTGGGGTAGGTAATGCAACTCTGAGGAGTTTATGCTCCTTGCATTTTCCTGTGATCCTAATTTGTGCTGCTTCTTTCAGACAAACCTACAGAAGCTGATGAGTTCATCAGAGGAGTCCTGCCGAAATCTGGCCTTTAGCCTGGCTTTGCGCTCCATGCAGAACAACCCCAGGTGAGAACCACTGAAACTTTGGCTATCCAAAGTCCCTGATGGGCACTGGCTGCCCGTCTTGCACCCCTGTTGATGATGGACTGTACTGACACTGTCATGTTTTACTCCCAGTATTGCTGCAGACTTCCTTCCCACCTTCATGTACTGCCTTGGCAGCCGAGACTTTGAGGTGGTGCAGACAGCCTTGAGAAACCTGCCTGAATACACCCTCCTTTGCCAAGGTGAGTTGATATCTGTCACCTTCAGTGCACAGTTGGCCTCACAGGGGTCAAAGCTGAACTCCTGTGCTGGGAACAGCCTTCCTGGGAAGCTGCCAAGGGTCAATGCTGCCTAAAGTACACCATCAAACACACAGGGGAGCTCCATTAATAGTTGCTTTGGTCTGAGCATCCTGGAGGAGATCTGTCATAGAAGCAAGGGAGGCTTCCTTGTAGTAGATTTGCCAACTTGCGATTTTCTCAGATGTGATCCCTCACATGGTCATACGCCTACAGAGCCAGAAATCCACCAGAGAGAAGGTGGATTGCTCCATGTTCTTAGGGAAGGAGAGAATTTCTTGCACATCTGCAAACATTCATCTCGGTGTTTGCTGGTGGATTGCTCTGCCTGCAGGGTCTCTTGAACCAGTCCTCATGCTGTCTTTCCCTTCCACAGAGCATGCAGCAGTGTTACTGCACAGGGCCTTCCTGGTGGGGATGTACGGCCAGATCGATACCAGCTCTCAGATTTCAGAGGCCTTGAAAGTTCTGCACATGGAAGCCATGATATGAATGTGTGTTTCTGGGAACTCCACTTCCAGAGGAATTAAACTGGACTACTCTGCTCCATTAAAGCCCTGTAAGAAGACAGTATTTTGAGGATCATGTGCTGGAGGATCAAAGAGGTGATGTGGCAGACCAGATGGTACTGGAACAGGAGAATGTGCTGACTGAAAATCAGAAAGAGGCAAGGATCTGTCTGTCTGGCTAAAGTATCTTTACTGTGGGAGAAAAATCTCCTGAACGTTGTGCCTAACGGGGACCACTTTCTTCATGGGGCCTTGGGGCAGTGACTGTCAGTTTGTTAGATTTTTGTCTCTCCAAGAAGGCAGAGCTTCTAGGAAAGGCAGGAGGGAGCACTGGCCCTTGCACTTAAATCTTTGCTCTCTCTATATGTTGGAGGGAACATTCAGATCTGTGCATAGGGAGAGACCACTTTTTTTCTGAGACTGGGTGTTTGTTTTTTTCTTTTTTAATTAAAATTCTCTTTGTTTTGATTGTGCCTTTCTCTGTTCTGTACTATCTTGGATATAGCTGGACATCCCTCTCCCTGTTCTTCAGCCTCTTGTTATTGTACACAAAGTATCTCTGGAAGAGCTGTCTCTGTGGCCAAATGCTCACAGAGCTATCTTGACCTTTGATAGGATATGCAGGAAATATACATATGTGGGAGGATTAGAAGGGCCAATGGGATATCATAGATGAGTTTGGTCAGCACCAGCTGCTGACAAGACAACTTTTAAGATGTTATTTTCTTTTAAAAGCAAATAAAGCAAACTTCTGGGTACATCTGCAAACATCCCAGCAGCTGGCCACTGTCACAGTGGAGTCATTGAATGAGCAGCTGGATTTCCTGTTTGGGATCGGTCAGTTCTGGTCCTGGTCTGCTGATAGGGGTGATGGCTTGTCAGCTGTCATTTGAGGGCAGAAAAGGAGACATCTTCTTTCCCTCTGCTCCAGAGAAACAACTGCCACATGTGCTTGTTCTCCAGTCCTTCTTGGTTCCAGTCACCACTTTGCTTTCATGTCATTTGTCTCTATTTATCTGGCACTCCACTTGTTAGTAGAGAGTCTTTGGAGTAATCTAAAGACAAAGATCCTGGAGGAATTTTATAGGTAGCTGTAAATAAGTCTGTATGTCCTTCCTGGAGACAGGGACAGTTGTGACCTCATGGGTGGCTGGGTGGAGAAATATTGTCCACTTTTGTAAATGAGGAGTGCCACAGCTGAGCACTTGGAGTGTGTCAAAATATGAATGAATGTCCAGCTGGCTTTGCAGAGAGTTGGAGAAGGAAAGGGAGAGATCTAAACCTCCCATCAGCTCTAAGTTGCCTTTCCCTTAAATAAAGAGATTAGAGCCATCGCTTAAGGATGCAACATGCTCTTTTCCACACAGCAGCATCTGCTTCGCATCCAGAGTCACTATTGTGGCAATTAGTTACATATAAATTATGTGGAGGAACAGCTGAAGAAGATCAAGTCAGTGAAATGATTTTCCTGAGGGGCTCGGTGACAACAGGATTAATGCCTGTCTAAAGGGTTCCTGGTGAGATTACTGCCTCCTCTTAACCTTAGTCCCTTAGCAGATATCATTAAGGTACTGCTTAGTTGGTCAGAGCAGGGAGATAAGTTCTCTTAGTGCTGCTGTGGGCCCAGAGAAGCCAGGAGCTTATAGGACTGGTTTGAAAAGGGCTTTCCACAGGACTTTTAATCAAGGAGCAAGTGAAATGTCTCAACAGTGTTGTCATGAAAAGACATGTCAAAGACAAGTCAAAGTAGAGGTGGTTTGGTGAAGATCTTCCTGGCAAGTGGGGCCTTCCAGAAATCTTGCTCCAGGGCTGCAAGTGGAAACATTCGCCCTGAATTCCACTCTTTTTGGTGATGCCTGATGTGAACAGGCCAGCTCCAGGGTGACTGGTCTGGAGGAGTGGGGGATGTCTGGAAGTTGGTAGAACACCTTAATGACCCCTCAGACCAGGACAGTCAGGCCTTGCAGAGCAATGTGAAAAGAGATGTGTCTGAGAAGCTGGGAGTAGCATCTCTTTATCAGTGCTGCAGAAACCATCTTTTGAGAGATCAGGAGACAAATTCAAAGGGAGGGCATGTGGGTGGAATTCTCTGCAGAGCTGGGTCTTCCCATAGACAATAAAGATTATATATTCCCATAGACAATAAAGAACCATAATCTTTCATAGAATAGAATCATAGAATGTTTAGGGCCAGAAGGGACCTCCAAAGGTCATCTAGTCCAGCCCCCCCTGCAGTGAGCAGGGACACTCTTAACTAGACCAGACTGCTTAGAGCCTTATCCAACATCTCTTTGAATATCTCCAGAGATGTTGCCTCAACCACCTCCTTGGGGAGCCTATTCCACTGATCCACCACCCTCAAGGTAAAGAACTTCTTCCTGATATCCAGTCTAAATCTACTCTTC
>JANHGL010002362.1:332-16713 GCA_024611195.1 Ceyx melanurus | reverse complement strand
ATCTGTTCCTGGGTGACTTGGTCTAGGTGATCCTGCTCTGGCAGGGGTGTTGGACTAGATGATCTTCTAGGTCCCTTGCATCCCCTAACATTCTGTGATTCTGTGAATCTGTGAATCTGTGAATCTGTAAATCCTTCTCAGAGCCTCCAGATGTCCAGATCTGAAGCTCCTCTGTTTAGGAGAGCACTTGATCCATATTCACACCCTTTTAAACCCTTTTAAGGATCACAATTAAAAGTCATGTGTTGACTATATAAAAGATATTAAAAGACACAAGTGTTTTAGACTAATTCAGTTAAGTGTGGGTGTTTACTGTTTAGAGGTCTATACCTTGGCTATAGTCATCCTGCATTTGCTTTGTAGCACGTGAAGAGAAACAGACACTTTGTGTGTATCTATAATAGCTCAGATGGAAGCACACATTTCCTTCTAGTAGCTATAAAGGCAGATCAGTCTACTGAGTCCAGTAACTCAGTAGATATCTACGTTTGGTAGTTGTGATGGATCTTGTGCCATTGCTCCAGGATTCAGATACGTCTGACAATCCTGGTAATGAACTCATACTGCCAGCAAGGAAAACAGGCAAACTGTCTGTGGTTACATTGGTCATGCTTTTTGTATTTTTGTACCTATCCTCATTCATGGAGAAAAAAGGTTCATATGCAGCCTTTTCAGAGATGCAGAACCTTTCTCATTCCCCTTGATGCCCATGGACCTTTAGCCATTTGCACCACTTAAGGTTCTGTCTATTTTCATTTTGCATGAGTCAGAATAGTGAGAGAGTAAGTTTGTGTGCAAGTGAGGTAGTTTGAAAATTCCTCTAGAGGTGGGCTCAGGGAGATCTGAGTTGTCTCCTTGCAACGGATTAACATTCTTTCAAGGGAATTGTCCCTCTGAGGGGATCCTTCCTTAAATTATTTCCATCAATTCTTAGCAGATCAGACACATCACAGTATTTGCATAAGCCCTCTCTGGTCTGAATGTGTCGTGTCCATGCAGGGATCAGCATGATCATCCAGTCTGAGCTCCTGAATAATGATCATCTGCTGAAGAATTTTCTTAGTAAGTCTAGTATTCATGGCTGAGCTGTGGCATTGCCTGCAGAGAAGTATGAAATCTCTTTAAAGACTTCCATACAAATGATTTAGCAAGGTTTTCTAGTAACTGAGCATTAAAAACGTGATTTCTGCAAAATGCTTCTTATGTAACATTTGGCTTCATTGGATAGAGACCATGATCAAGGTACAAACAAATTAGCTTTACACCACTGCATGGTTTTCTGACTTCCCTACAGAAATGTCTTCATCCAATTTTTTTTTTTTTTTTCACTAAATCTCCTGTATCAGCATTCCTTAGCTTTACCCTTCTCTCCCAATCCCTTGCTATAAATTACTAAGACTCATATATCATTTAAGGAGAATAAAACATTACTCCTTGCATTCATTTATTTGATTTTACAGCATTGCTTGTATGTTAATCAAACGCATAAAGTGCTGAGGTGCATAGGTGCCAAGTAAAAGTCAATATTTTACCATGAACCTCATTTATCTACATTAGCCTGAAACAAGGTAGACCTGTAAATTTGGGCATTATTGAATTTAATGACAAAGATCAATTACAACATCTTTGACACCACAGGGAACTGTTAGATGAGAGGGAAAAAGCATCACTTCTTCCTCTGGGAGCTCATAAATGCTGGCTTCATGGTACTGTCCACCTCTTATAGTGGATGGTTGCATGCAAATGCTTAAATAATATAAAGTTGTATTTGAAATACAGACCCATCATTTAAGAGGAGTTCAAGACAGAACAAAGTTATAGTGAGATATCTGAGGGATTGCTCAGGAGGATTGGCTGGAGTACAGGAAAAAAAGAACTAGCAAATATCTTCATGAGAGAGATTCATAATTTGGCTGCAAAAATGAAAGCAATTCTAAACTCAGGCTGCTTCCTTCCGTGTCCATTACACAAACACCAACCAAACTGCTTTATGAGCACTGTGGCAGTACAGGCTGTGAATTACAAAGCTTCCCAGAAGGATAAGCACTGCTTTTCTGAAGGAAGCTTTGGAAAACATGGACAATAACCTCCCCTGAAGGGAACTATTTCACTGAGGTAAACATCTAGAGACAAGGCCTGATTGGAATGAAGGTACAGTTTCCAAAAGGAAAAAGGATAATTTTTTTTTTCTTATAAAAATTCCAGACTTCTACACAAGAATTAGCATCATCACAGTTTTTGAATTTACCAGGAATTGAAGAAGTTCAATACATCTCAGGATTGGTCATGTATCTCAGTATGTTTTTCCAAGTCCTGGATGCCAGGGCTAACCACATTCTTAATGCATATTTTTAATTAGCAGATAGGTAGAGATTAATTACTACAGATCAAGTCTTTAAACATGCAAATCTTGTAACCATGATGTATCTTCATTAGACTACTTGTACAAGGAAGGTCTACAAGGTTGTATTCTGTATTTTCACTGGAAAGTCTTAAGTAACTACCCCCGAAAAAAAGTAAGGTCTCCTGTTCAGAAAAGATCTTTCCTGTTGAATAAGATGGTGGGGTTTTTTTAATTTGAGAGGTTCTAAAATGAACGCTTACAACACAAATCACTTTGCCTTCCTTTACATTTATCTGATTAAACATCCGGCAACCAACCCAGCTTGAGATGGCCTAGAGAATGCATTTCAGATGTTGATTATTCTGCATGGAGAAATCGGGCTCGAAGTTTTTAAAAGGACTGCTGTTACTCACCAACTGCTCATATTGAATGCCTTGGATTCAGCTACTCACCCCCCATTTTCTGTTTGGGAAGATAGCAGGACATGTCTTGTGTAACACTGATTTAACCTGATCAATGCCAGTAATTGCTCTTTTAGTTACACTTGCCCTTCACAGAGGTAATCCAGCACACATGAACAGCAAGATCAGATACTCAACCTGGTGTCCCTTTGCTCAAGCTGAAAATGATCCCACACCTATTGTACCTAGTGTGAAACTGAACAGAAAGCACTTGGCCAGTTTTGAAATGCAACAAGAGCTTCTGGACATCCAGGTTAGATCCACCAAGAAACCACCTGTCTGCAGTCATGAGTGAAGACAGAAAAAACAGTAGCATAAGCAATGTCAGCAAAACTGAGATTTAAAAGTACATCAAAATGTCATGGTCTACCTGACTGCATGGTGTAAAGTGAAACACAGGGAGGTTTGGGGCCTTCTTATCTGGGACAGAGTAAGTTAATAAAATATCAGCTATAATGTCTCAATGTAAAGCTATAACAGTTCACACCTCACATAGCTCTACATTCCTCCCACTGTCTCCCAGCTGCAACAATGAACACAGTCAGCCTGATGAAGAATTTCTTGCTTATTCTTTTATTTTCAGAAAACAGAGTGATTCTGCCCACTGAATAACAACACCAAGAGCACACAAGGTAGAAAAATACCTGCTTCTAGAGAATTAGTTTTCTTCTCTGAGAAAGAGCCATACTGTGCCCATCTTTGATACATTTGAGGATCTCAGACATCTAAAATCTGCTGACTTTTGTGAATACTCCTAGAGGGGAGCATCATGGCCTTGCCTTCATCAGAAGTTAAGTAACTTAATTTAATGAGCAGTCATCTACAGGTGACACAACAGTGCAAGCAAGAACTAAGGGTGAAGAGCTTTGGTATGTACCATAGATCAACAAGTGACAGGTGTCATATTGTTGGGTGACATGTTTCATTCACAGTGTGACCAGTTAGCAGGAATCTAACATTGAATCTGTTTAAACTAATCCAGATTATTTTACCCAAAACAGTTTGAGGAACACTTAGAAAGCAAACTGAATAAGCAAAAACCTTTAACAGAAGGAGTGATAAACATCTACAATTGGGCAAAAAATGCAAACCTAAGGAGCTAGCACAGTTAGACCTAGAAAACTAGGACAATATTGGACAATACTGGACAATAACTTTGGTTGTCATCCATCAAAAAAGGTCTAGAGAATTAGTGTCCTGCTTATGCTGTAAATCATTTCAAAGTTTTTTCTTAAATATTCGTACGCTACTTTCTTTTTATTCCTGTACACAGGAAAGAGGCAGAGTAAATGTGCTGGTTTTGACTGGGACATAGTTAATCTTCTTCATAATAGCTGGTATGTGGCTAAATTTGGATTTGTGCTGAAAACACTGTTGATCATTCTGGGATATTTTAGTTACTTGTGAGCAGCATTTACACAGAGTCAAGGCCTTTTCTGCTTGTCACCCCACCAGCAATCAGGCTGGGTTGTGCACAAGAATATGGGATGGAACACATCTGGGACAGCTGATCCCAACTGAGCAAAGGGATATTCCAGATGTTGTGTTCAGCATATAAAGCTAGGAAAAGAAGAAAGAAAGGAGGAACATCCAGACTGATGGTGCTTGCCTTCCCAATTAACCATTACATGTGATGGACTCCTGTTCTCCTGAGGATGGCTGACCACCTGCCTGTGATGGGAAGTAGTGAATTAATTGTTTTGCTTTGCTTACATATGTGGCTTTGCTTTGCCTTTTAAACTGTCCTTAACCCACGAGTTTTCTCATTTCTGCCCTTTCAGTTCTCTCCCCCAGCCCACGAGGGGAGTGTAAGCAAGCAGCTGTGTGGTGCTTCCTTGCTGGACAGGTTTAAACAGAAACTTCAGATGAAATAGAATTAAACTGATACTAATAACTTTGGGGGAGACAGACTTGACCATTTGAAGTGTTTAAGAAAGTTGTGCTTGGAAAGACACTCAGACAGTGTGGGTCTTAAATGGGATTGTGTAACTTAGAAGAATTTTTACATAACCAAACAGAAATGTTTTCAAAATATCCTTACATACCTGCAAGAAATAATTTTGCTGTAAAATAGATTTTAAATTCTAAATACAGATGGAAAATTAAGAATTAGGATAGCATATCCAGAAAATACTTCTTGAGTTTAGCTGCATAAAGGTGTCTGGAACTTTAGTAACATTCCATAAGAGTCTAGGACTATGGTTTATCTGTTGTATTACTAGTTTTGATTCTTATTATACAGTTTGCTGGTTGAGAGTTAATGACATGTCATTAATGTTACTATTAATTTATGTTAATGCTTTTCTAAACTGTTAATAATGCATTTATAAACTGTTTAATCATGACTATGCTTTAAACTGAATGGTGCAGTTTTTCCCCTGAGATAAAATCGGAGCCAGTCTGACATGAACAGTTGGTTTTCCAAAAGCCAAACCTTGGTATCTTATCACCATCTGCTGGACATAAAGCATAATTCACATTAAAAATGCAAATTCAGCCTCAGCCCTAAAACTCTTGACTTCATGGACAAAATAATGTTCATAAAGATTAAAAGATCTTAAAGGCAGAGAGGATGTGTGAGACCTCCATGCAACTCAAGTCCCAAAAAGTCATCTGAGGAATAGACAGAAATGACACAATCTCCTATATTCCCCTACAACTAATTTGCTCTGTGGTTGCTAAATCTTTCACTGAACCATTGTCAGGTGCTAACAGGTATCACTGTCATGACAAAGATTTCAGGGTCCTCAGGAAGTTAGATAAAATTCACAATGCAGACACCAAACTCCTCTCTCACTGGAAAATAAAAGATCACATAGACGCAGTATGCCAGGCATTTTTTAACCACTATTATATCAGTGATCATCACTTTCAATTGCCCAGAAGGTCTTAAAACTATTTCTCAGACTCAAAAAAGCAGTATTTTTCCAATGTATTACTCAAAGGTAAATTATATTCTCCCTCCTTCCTGCCTCTTGCTGCTACCTAATGACCTTATGGCTTCTCCCAGCCTCACTATTCCTTTTTTCTCTTCCCTTCTTGTACCTCCTATCACACAAAAACACCAGCACTGGGACCTGCATAAATTACTGGATTCATCCCACGTAAATTCCAGCAATGTTCCAGCTGGAACATTGTACTGTCAAGATCAAGTAACTACTGTCTGTAGTTACTGGCAACAAAGACAATCTTCCAGAGAACAATTTATGCCTCAGAGAAGCCATTATTTATAAAGGATAGAAGGAAACTGTGTTTTACATGTAGGTACTTCCTTCAGGTTATCAAGTTAGGTGAGAAGGCCTTGGTACATCCTTCTTAGTTTAGTGCTCAATCTAGAGACAGCTACAGAGGAACTTGTGAAGCCCCCAGTGAGACCTGTTCAGCATGGATGGAGCTCGTAGTGCTATCTAGACTTCTCCTGAGCACATGCAAACAGGGATTATTCAAATATTTCATATACAGATGCAGATGATCTTATTCTCATGGCATAATTTCTGACTCAAGGCTATCTGCTACCTTTTTTTTGCTAGTCTCTCCTTTACAACATGAGAGAACTAGGGCTTCTGAAAGAAGAGTTCATGCAATTTATTTTTTTTTTCATTTGAGTAAAACAAAGTAAGTTTTGGCCAGTGTCTTGGAAACAACTGAAATATTCTGCTAAACTTTCACATATTAAAAAAATAACCTAAGCCAGGCACTTAGTGAAAAGAAATTTAGTCATAGAATCATAGAATGGTTGGATTGTAAGGGATCTCTGGAGATCATCAAGTCCAAACCCCCTGCCAGAGAAGGGTCACCCAGAGTAGGTCACACAGGAATGATCCAGGCAGGTCTCGAATATCTCTTGAAAAGGAGACTCCACAACCTCTCTTGGCAACCTGTTCCAGGCTCTGTCACTCTCACAGTGAAGAAGTTTTTCCTCACATTGAGGTGGAACATCCTGTGTCCCAGTTTGTGCCCCTTGTCTATCACAGGGCACCACTGAAAAGAGACTGGCCCCTTCTGCTTGACCCCCACCCTGCAGATATTTGTAGACATTGATCAGATTCCCTCTCAGGCTTCTCCAGGCTAAACAACCCCAGGACTCTCAGCCTTTCCTCACAATAGAGATGTTCCAGTACCTTCATGACCTTTGTAGCCTCTGTTGGACGCTCTCCAGCATGTGCCTCTCTCTCCTGAACTGGGGAGACCAGAACTGAACACAATACTCCAGATGTGGTCTCACTAGTGCAGAGTAGAGGGAAGCTTGTCTGGAAGTGGCACTGCTGGTCAGAGTCACCAGTGGGTGTTGGCAATGACCATGGTGTCCCCAGGGCTGTCTGGGTTGTCACCATGCCTGAGGTGTCCTCATGGTAGTGTCCAGGGGGGACCCTGTCCTAACAGTTAAATGTTTGGAAAAGCTGAGAAGCAGACAAGAAAAGGTGATGATAATGGCAAATTATAATGCAAAAAAAACCCAACCAAACAACAATTTAATATAAAGCAGTGCCACCAATTGCACCTGTGTTCACTGTCTCTGGACTTTGACTGCTTCACACAGATATTTGAACAGATCCAAAAGAACACAGCTAATCTACAGTTAAATCGGGCACTTTGGCTTGTTTTTTCAGTTTCTAAGTACTTATTCATCCTCTGCAGATTCATCTGGTAATTCTTCCTGATCACTATTTCTGTAAACAAAATGCTTACTGGCTCCTAAGGGTGAAGATTCATACCACTTGGCCAACAGCCCCAAGGAAAGCAGCAACACAAGGAATATAGGCCACTGTCCAGCAGAAAGGCAAAATCTCTTTCTGAAATGACCTTAGAATGACTGACCCTGAACCATTCAATATCGTGTTCCTGCGTGCTCCATTTAGCCTTCTTCCTCCTCTATCCCATGAGGCAGCTCCTTCTCCACCATTTTATAACTTCATCCTTCCTATCATATATTTCCATTATCCCAAATGACCTCAGCCCTATTACCTGCGGGCACCAGGGTGTCTCGATGCAACCTCATCGAAGCTCTCAAGAGGCAGAGCTCTGAGATATAGTGAGGAATCACTTCTTTGAGATCAAAGTGGCACACATATGTTCTAAGGCAACATCATAGGGCGAGATCAGCTTTTGGCAGAGGGAGCAGCAATACTTCTGCTGCTGTCCTTGCTTGCATGGAAAGGTCAGTAAGTTTTAGGCAAAAACTAAAATATTAGGTTTAAATAAAACAAAACAAGCAAACAAAAATCACAAACAAATAAACCTCATGCCTCAGCAAAACTGAATGAAAGCCCTGCTGAGATCAGTCCTGCAAGATAAGGTTGTCCTGAGCCTTTTCGACAAAGTGTAATCTCAAGATGTCTGTAGCAAATTGGCAACAGGAGATGAACTCTTGCCTCATTAGCAGATTTCTGTTTGTGCCTCGGTGACTGCAATGCAGAGCTTGGCCACCCTCCATTAATTTGGAACATCTCAAGCTTTAAAACACTGCATTTCATCCCTGTTCTTCAAGTCCAGCTGGAGAAACACCTGCCAAATGGAGAACTCACTTGCAAAGTTTCACATCCAAAATGAGGCCTGGGATTGGGCAGTCTGCACTTCTCAGACCTGGGCTTCTTGCTGAATCTGAGAAGTGAATCAGACAGAAATACTTATTCCGTTTGCCTGTACACATAACAGTAGGCCGGCACCAGGATTTTTAATAGATCTTGCTTTCTTAATTCCCACACATAATACGCTGTACGGCACAGGTTGGTTACTCTGACTGGTAGGAGGCATCAGGGTCTTTACTTAGCATTGTTTACATTTTTTGCATTTGGAAAGGCAGCACCATCCTTTGCTAGCAACTCTACTACTGTAAAGTGGACAACCAAAGCAACCATAGGAGCTTCCTCAGTGACAGACCTCTACCATGGGCCACAGGTGCAGTACCCTAGGCCTTGCAAGGCTGTGACAGGATGGCTGAGGACTCTGCCTAACAGCACAAGCTGTCCACCAGAGCTGAGCCTGCCTGAAGGAAAGACCCCAACATTTCCTACGGGGATGAGTCTAATGACAGATTTCAGAGCCTAGAGCAGTTCACTTGCACAGTTAAAAAGGAGAAGTTTTATAGAGATCTGTAATGGAAAGAGGGACAAGGATCTACTTGAGAAAGTCCAATGGAGGGCTACAAGGATGATTAAGGGACAGGAACACATGTCTTATGAGGAAAGGCTGAAAGACCTGGGGCTCTTTAGTCTGGGGAAGACTGAGAGAGGATTTAATAAATGTTTATAAATATCTGAGGGCTGAGTGTCAGAAGGAAGGGGGCAGCTTCTTCTCACTTGTGACCTATGACAGGACAAGGGGAAATGGATGGAAGCTGGAGCACAGGAAGTTCCACCTCAACATGAGGAGGAACTTCTTTACTGTAAGGGTCACAGAGCACTGGAACACGCTCCCCAGAGAGGTTGTAGAGTCTTCTCCGGAGATTTTCAAGATCGGCCTGGATGTGTTCCTGGGTGACCTGTGCTGGATTAGATTATACTACATGGTCCTGCTCTGGCAGGAGGGTTGGACTCGAAGACCTCTACGGTCCCTTCCAACCTCTGACATCCTGTGATCCCGTGAAATGCTAAATGCTAAATACTAAAACATCAAGCCTAGGATGAGTTTCAGCTACAACCATTATTCACACAGAAACACTTGCAAATATTAGTGTTTTATCCAAGTTATTTCATGGACTCACAGAATGTTAGGGGTTGGAAGGGACCTAGAAGATCATCCACTCCAACCCCCCTGCCAGAGCAGGATCACCTAGACCAAGTCACCCAGGAACAGATCCAGTTGGGTCTTGAATGTCTCCAGAGAAGGAGACTCCACAACCTCCCTGGGCAGCCCCTTCCAGAGCTCTGTCACCCCCACTGTGAAAAAGTTCTTCCTTGTGTTGACCCTAAACCTCTTGTGCTCCAGCTTACTCCCATTACCTCCCGTCCTGTCATTGGGTGACATTGAGAAGTCTGGCTCCATCCTCCCTTCACTCCCTTAACTTATTTATAGACATTGATGAGGTTTCCCCCTCAGACTCCTCCAGGCTAAAAAGTCCCAGCTCTCTCAGCCTCTCCTCATAAGGGAGATACTCCACTCAATAATCTTTGTGGCTCTGCAATGGACTCTCTCCAGTAGTTCTCTGTCCTTCTTGACCTGGGGTGCCCAGGACTGGACACAGTATTCCAGATGAGGCCTCATCAATGCAGAGTAGAGGGGAAGAAGAACCTCCCTTGACCTGCTGGCCACACTCTTCTTAATCCATCCCAGGATGCCATTGGCCTTCTTGGTGGCAAGGGTGCTTTGTTGGCTCATGGTCATCCCCTTGTCCACCAGGACCCCTAGGTCCTTTTCCCCAAAGCTACTCTCTAACAGATCAGTCCCCAGTCTGTATTGATACATGGGGTTGTTCTTCCCCAGATTAAGCACTCTACACTTGCTCTTGTTAAATAATTGGAGGAAAGAGTATCAAGTCCCAGAGCTGAGTGACTTACGCTCTTGGCACTTTTGGTGGCCTTTTGATCTCCCTCTCAAAATCTGGTAATGCTATTAGTATGTTAGTTTTGAATTTGAATGTGGTAACTGATTTTGCCAGGAGTATAATGCGATCATTTCTCTGGTGAACTGCTCCATGGATATAACAGAAATTATAAACAGGCAGTAGAAGGACCTTCGTGTGGTCCATAATCAAGTAGAGACACGGCTTAGCACCAAATTTAAAAAAGATACTAAAAGGGTCCCAAATCCTGAGGGGTGCCCCTTTTCTGCTTGAGCCTCAGTTGACAATTTGGAGTTGGCCAATTAAAACAACTGTAATCTTTCCTGAGCAAAATGTCCCATGGTGGTCATAGCTTGTAGTTGTGAGTGCCCTTTTCTCGAGGCACACAGTGAAGATAGCAATCATCTGTCTGAGTGATGAAAATGCCATTTTTCTTCCAGTTTTGTATCAGGGACCAGGAGCCCTCACTCCTGAGACTGAGCTCCAAACTAGCACCTCCACTGAAACAGCAGGGGTTCCATCTCTACACTTCATGTGAAAAAAATGAACATCACTGGATGTTCACCTTTACACTTTCTGTAGGTGATAGCACGAGCAGGTTTTCAGTTTCTGCTGTGATCACTGGATATTCTTCAAAGGTTAAATAGCTGATGGGCTGCTTTCAGCACTAATAAGACCTGAAGGTGATACAAAATTTGCAGCTACCAAACCCCCTCACTTTCTAATGTACTTCCTGGAAAGGGCAGTCTTATACTAATGGATTCCCAGAATTAATTTACATAATCCAGGCATGCTTAATAAAATTAGGGTTAGGGTCTTTTTCCTCTCCAGTGGTCGTTCATAGTCTTCCTCACACTGTCTGCTAGCTGAACTTTGGGTTTCCTTTGCCCATACGTGGTCATGTAGTTAGCTCATCCATCCTTTGGCCCTGGAATGCAGGTCAGTTTAAATTAGTTTTCAGGTGCTTAACACTGGTGTCCTCTTTTATGCTTATCTTGGAATCTAGAGTCCCTGTTACCAGGGGTAATCTGTCTTAAGGAACCATTTAAAGGCCTTTTGATCTTTGCCTGGCAAGAAGTTGCACGTTTCAAAACATCTCATTATCAGCATTAACCAAAAGATATAACTAAAGTAGGTAAGTGAGCCTAAGAGAAGAATACAAGTAAGGCTACTATATAACAATTTTATTTTTATTATTATTAATAATAATAAAAACAAACAAACAAAACGAGTACGAAGATATACTGGTAATATTTCTGTGTATCAGCCAGGGGACGACCAGGGATACCAATCCTTTCAAAGGTACAAAGCACACGTACCTAGGAAAGGTTTGACAGGGGTTTGGAAATCTCACTGCTGGAACCACCTCTGAAGTTAGGGGAGGTTGTGTTCTGACAGCCTGACGGTAGGTACTCCGAGTGGCACCAAGATCGGTTCACACACTAAATACATACAGTGCAGCGCCAGCCCTCAAAGCTTGCATGGCACCTGCGAGACAAAAGAGCGGAGGGTTCAGAATTGCCGCTGAGCACCGGGGTTACGATCGGGGCCGCATGCGGGGCCGTCCCACCCAACGCAGCGGCCAATCCACAGCTCCCGCCGGGCCCCGCGACAGCCGCGCTCCGGAAGTGACTCGGCGGCCCCGCGCGTTGGCTTCCGCAGACGGCGCTCATGGAGGCTCCGGAGCACCGAGGCGTCTGAGGGGGTTCGGCGGCCACCGCCGCCATGTTCGGCTGCCTGGTGGCGGGCAGGCTGGTGAGCGCTGCCCGGGTCGCGGGCGGGGCCCTCATGCCGCTCGGGGTGGAGCTGTCGTAGGGTCGCCTCGTCGGGGCTTGTCCTTCCCCTCGCCGGTGTCGGCCCGCGACTGGCCCTAGGCAGTGGGGACCTCGCAGGCCTCGTCCAGCTGCTGCCCGGCATCTTCAGAGGCAGCTGCGTTGTCGAGCCTCGTTGCCGAGAGGCAGCTGCTATACCCTCGGTTAATGGAGAGTCTTGGGGTCCTCAGAGACAAGCTGCGAGCTTAAAAGAAGCTTTTTAAGGCTAGGTTGTGCATTGGCCGCAAGGATACGGCACCTCGGGTAAAGGAGGAGGGTATCTTTTGCTCTGGCATTTAAGCCATCCTTCTACTGTCTGTCTCAAGGTCTATTGTATTTCCTGTGTGAACAGGTTTCCATGATCCTGGGGTTGTGCCAGCCAGGTGGTCAACAGCCACTGCTTATAGACTTGGCAACCTCTTCTGCACTCTATTTCCCTCCTACGCGCATGGGGAGTGAAGGTATTCTGATCCTGTAGTTATGGGTGGGATACATGTTCAGTGCAGGTAGAACAAGACTGTTGTGTGTTTTTAGTAATTTTTTTTCAATTGTTTTTGCCGTGTTTTGACTTTTTTCTGGCTATTTGCTGTTTAGGTTAGTATGTTCCTCACTTTTTTTTTATGTTGTGCTTTAGGTGTATTTCTGTAAAAAGGAAGTTTACAGTTGCAGTCAAAGATGAAAACCCAGAGTAATACTAATAAAAGTTTTGTTCTTTTTAGGTACAAGCAGCTCCCCAGCAAGTGGCTGAAGACAAATTTGTGTTTGATTTACCGGAGTATGAAAACATCAATCATGTAGTGGTCTTCATGCTGGGAACTATACCATTTCCAGATGGTATGGGAGGATCTGTCTATTTTTGCTACCCGGACCAGAATGGGATGGCAGTGTGGCAGCTGCTGGGGTTTGTCACTAATGAGAAGCCAAGTGCCATCTTCAAAATTTCTGGTCTGAAATCTGGTAAGACTGGTGAAAGATAGCAGTCTGTGAAACGGGTACCTGCCTGTGGGCATGAATGGACGTTTGAAGGTGATTTTGAACAAAAAGCTGCATGAAAAGGCAGACCACTGTGTGATTTCAGATAGTCCCGAGCAGATATGTTACTAGAAGCAGTCTTGTCAGCTTCATGGAAGCCTGTCTGTATGTTACTGTCCTGAGTGAAATTTCTCACTCGTCTTCTCTTGCATGTGGTGTTGATCTCGAAATTCACATGAGCAGACTTGGCAGGCATTTCAGTGCTTTTGCTTAGAGAACCTGAGGAAGAACAACTCTGTACCTTCCACAGCATGGCTTTTAGGTGTTTGTCTAGACATCCCTGCAGCGTTTTCTTTCAGCTTCCACTGTGAAGTGGTTGCATTCTTTGTAGCACTTGACAGCTCTTGCCAAGTGTGACACAGTGATTTCAGATTCCCACTCCTGGTGCAGTTGCACTATGGAATTGTCTAGCAGAGGGTGTTGTCACTGGAAAGCAGCTTTCCAAATGTTTTCGTATTTTTGATAAACAAGTCAGAGAAGTCTGACTCCTATGAGAGTCAGAGAATGCTGAAGTAGGTGTGGGTGTGTTTCCCTAAATATATGGGGGGTTCTGCCATGGAGAATATAAAAATGAAGCACCTCAGTGACACACATTGATTTATTAAAGGAAAGGATATGTCAGTCAAGCTGTTTAAAGTTATGGTCATAAAGCCTTAACTGGAATCTTTATTTAGGTAAGCATTGAAGTTGCTGTGATTTCACCTGGACAGGCAAGAGAGTTGAGTGGAGAGGAATGTAATGAAGTTCAACATGGGCAAGTGTAAGGTCCTGCACTGGGGAGGAATAACCCTGTGCACCAGTACAGGTTAGGGGTTGACCTGCTGGTAAGAAGCTCTGTGGAGAGGGACCTTGAAGTCCTGGTGAACAACATGTTAATCATGAGGTGGCAGTGTGCTTTTGTGGTCAAGAATGGCAGTGGTATCATGGGGTGCATTAAGAATAGCGTAGTGAGGGAGGTTCTCCCCCTCTACCTTGCCCTTGTGAGACCATCTCTGGAGTATTAAGTGTCTAGTTCTGGGCTCTTCAGTTCAAGTGAGACGGCTACTGGAGAGAGTCTGACGGAGGGCTGCAAAGATTAGAGGACTGGAACATCACTTATGAAGAAGAGACTGAGAGACCTGGGACTGTTTTGCCTGGAGAAGACAGAGGGGATCTTATCAGTCCTTATCAATATCTAAAGGGCAGGTGTCAGGATGGGGACAGACTCTCTTCAGTGGTTCTCAGTGATAAGAAGGGAAACAAGCACAAATTGGAACACAGGAAGTTTCCTCTAAACATAAAGAAAAATTTATTTTCTTTGAGAGTGACAGAGCCCTGGAGCAGGCTGTCCAAGAGGTTGTGGAGTCTCCTCTAGATACTCAAAACCCACCTGAGTGCAATTTTGTACAGCCTGCTCTAGGTTGCACAAATCTACTCTCTTGCACGAATCTCCTCTAAATCTACTTTAGCAGAGAAGTTGGACTACACAGCCCTAGTGAGGTCCCTTCCAACCCTTACCATGCTGTGATTCTGTGATCAAATGTATTAATTCATAACAGCACACTTATGAATTGATCCTGGATGGCAGTGTGATGAAAGAGAAGGGCTGTCAAGGTATTGAGCAAAATTAATTCTGAGTATATATGTTCCTCAAAAGTTTAGATTTTCTTCAGAAGAGAGAACAGCCCCAGGAAAAGGTTTTTTTAGGGATCTGGTTTTGTATATTCCGAAGTTGTTAATTAAACAATAAAATGTATCCGTGGTTCTTTTGCCAGCTTTTGCAATACGTCTTTCATGCTTGAAAGACTTAGTGTAGTATATATGATTTCAGATAGCTTTGTAGGAAGATATTTTCAGATATATTTTTTGCCTGATTAACCATGATTTCTAAATAAGGACTGCTCTCAAGGAAGAACTCTGTGATGTGGATTAATGCATTTGCAATGCTATGAGGCAGTGCTGTGTTTGATCTGAGCTCTGCCATTCCCATGGTTGTCTACAGCTTATCTCTGGCTCAGTATAAGATGCACAGCCCTGGTTGCTATGACCATAAACAATTGGATGATGGAGAACACTGTGAGGCTGTAGCAAGGAGAGACCAGAGAGGGGATTGCAGAGAGCTGGAGTCAGTGAGAGACATTACTGACTGAAATCTGCATTTTGTGTTTAATCCTTTGTTGAGAGAAACAAAATTGTGGCCTGTTTGTCAGCTCCCCATGAAGCAGTGGTTGTAGCAGAGTTTCTTGCTGTGTGATGAAGAGGGCTGGCATGGGACCATGAGTGGCCAGCTGAAGTGGCAGTGTTTTATTACGAAGACTATGTGAAAGGTTAAATGTATGTAAAGCATATGTTTACTAACTGAAATGCCTGGAACTGTGCAGGTGTTATGGGTGTAACTTGCCTGCTTTGCACATTTTTACAAGAAATGGTTGGGCTGTTGAACATGGTACCGGAGGATGTGGCATTTAGACTTCTGGCCTATGAGGGTTAAATAGAACAGTGTTGGCTCAGTTTTGTGTTTGGTTGGTTTTTTTTTTTTGTTTGCTTCTGTCAAGGGTTAGGGCTGGGATGGCCACTAGGTGAGTGACATGCTCTCTAGTAACCCCTGTCTCTTCCCAAAAGGGAAGAAAAATTGAATAAAGGAGAGAGATCTATGGATTGGAACAGAAAACTAAACACACCTTTAATGAAAGTAACACTAAATGGAATATATGCAAAATACAAAACTAATATTGAGCCTATGTGTTTACAAGTGGGATACCAGAAGGTTGTCTCACTACCTGAAGTAAAGGGGTAAATCTCTTTTTGTGGGATACAGTCTTCAATGTGAAAGTGATTTGTGGAGTAGAGAATAAATTATGAACCTAGACACTTTTTCCTTGACTGCAGATGCTATTTAAACTCTGATAACCTTCTTTGAGTAAGAGATTTCCAGACTGAATCTTGAAGGTTTCTAATGGGATGTCACAGTACTTTCTAAAAGGTTTCCTGTAGATCTCCTCTATAATCAGGAAAACTTTGGTGAATTGTATTTCCTAGTAGTCTTAATATATCTAAAAGCAGGCTTTCCTGCTGCTACAGAATCATAGAATGTTAGAGGTTGCAAGGGACCTAGAAGACGATCTAGTCCAACTCCCCTGCCAGAGCAGGATCACCTAGACCAAGACCCAGGAAAGCATCCAGGCAGGTCTTAAGTGTCTCCAGAGAAGGAGACTCCACAACCTCCCTGGGCAGCCCGTTCCAGAGCTCTGTC